>APFE031009024.1:2681-21940 GCA_000404065.3 Pinus taeda
ACCTAAACCCTAGACCTAAGACTTTTGACCTCAAGACAAAACAAACCACTTTGAAAGAGTTTATTGACTGAAACAACTTGATCCAGCAGTGCCAAGAGGGGAATAAAGACACTAGCTCCTCCATCAGGGTTATGGCATGCCTAATGGAATGCAGTGAGATGACACTGATGAGACACCTACTTATGCAAATGCAAAGAGTTTTGATCGCTGATGGAGGGCTACTAGACCGACTCTAACAAGAAGCACTAGGGATGTAGTTGAACAAGTGTCAATGAACTTTCCATTCTGTGCAGACACACAATTGTCCATAGAGAAGGACATGAAGATAACATGGCAGGAAACCAAGGATATATTTACAGGGAACTTCAAGGAAGATCTAGAAGATTGGCAGGTCTATGTCAACATCCATCGGCTAGGCTTATATAATGTTGCATGCAAGTACCCCACCTTCCCATGCACATACATCATTCATTGGATTATATCACACATCGATCCCAAAACTATGACATTGAGTAGTTCTAGTGGAACACATCTTGCTACCTTCAGTATGGAAAATTGTCATCAGATGTATCACTTACAACAACTGGTGAACTACATGGATGCACTCTTCTATGCCCCAGACAACAATGTGAACACTAGAGAAATTGTAAAGTGTTGGGTGAAAGATCCATCAAAGTTCAGATTGACACCCAATCATGTTTATAAGACTAAGTCACTCAAAAAGGCCTACCAACTCTTGATCATATTTGCATGTCGATTGTGATGTAGGAGCATCTAGCTGACAGGTCAAGACGAAAGGAAAGGCTATTTGGTCTCTGAAGAGGATAGAAGACGAATTTGCTGAGTGAACAATGTGATTTTTTTTTTGTTTATGTTGTTTAATTTAATAAAAAACAGTACGTAGGAAGGTAGAGGATTAATTAGGGAAATTTATTCAAGTAATTGGTTTTATTTTCATGATAATAACGTAAGACAATAACAGTTCTTGGAACTAAAAATATGTAACCAACAACAGTTGGAAGAAAACAATTCCATACAATCATTTTCAAAAAGGAACATAACACAATTGTAAGGTTCGAATTTTTGGAGAGTAAGTGAAAAAAAACTAATAAAATATATCTCTAAGCACACAGACATTTATTTCCAGCATACTGCGACTGTTTATCTATCTACATGTCATTCTGTTGATTTCATATAATAGTAAAAGTCTAGTCACTGTTTTATTCTACAAACATATACACACGCATGTGTTTCGAATTGCATTGATTCAAGCAAGACTACGAACTCAAAATAATTGTAGACACAACTCAAGAACGCATTGTAGAAACAAGGCATACAAACCTTGAACCTAACGGGTATACAAACACATAGGAGTCCAGGACAAGTCATATAACTCAAGCATTAAAATACAGATAAGGCACAAGCAATTCCGAACAACAAACCAGGCAAATCATTACAGGTATGCCTGAAGAGTAAACCCATTGATTTATTTATAGAATAAGCATGATAAATCTTTGTTCAGCCATACATAGTTTCAAAACCTCGTTCGAATAATTATACAGTCTATACAATAACATATTACAAGTTCGAGGGTAACATAGCATGCGGGCCTAGAGACCCTAAGGCCAAACCTACAACAACTAACTAATAGAACAACCGTGCAAGCCAATGGCCTATGACTTCATACAATCGATGGCTTAAGAAATCTTTGAAACAAGAATTACAATAACCCAAGCCTACGACAGTGAATGCAAATGATAAGAAAAAAAGAGAACGACTCTACCCGGGTCTAGCCAGAGTCTCGAATAACCGAATTCTGAAACCCTCGAGGTCCTTATACCTGCAACGACAAGCGTTAACCAAAGCTCATGAGTATTGAGCGGTAGAGTAAGTAAAGAACAGAAGAAAGAACAAAACTTGGTTTCAAATTTACCTAGTAGAGACAAGCTGCGGTCATGGCAGTTAATTAGGGTTACCCTGCTCGCAGAGGAGCAAAAACATTAGTTTAACTGAGTGAAAAGAGGAGATAACTGATAACATAGAATTAGAAGACTTACCTTTGCATCGCTAAAGAAGCCGAAGCCGAGACCTGCAACCACATCCTGTACAAGACTGAGAAATACAACCACAGACTCAACAACAGTCACATCGAAGGTTTTCAGACCAGAAAGAGTTGCATTATCCAGTAAAAAAACAACATTGGCATCACACACAGAGAAAACATAGAGTTTAAACAATAAACTATAGTTTCACCACTGACAACAAGAGCAGGTGCAGACAAAGCAACTTGAATGAAGTTAACAGGTTCAACAGAGGTTCATACTAGATGGAGGACAAATTTTATAGGTCAAGAGCCGAGCCAGAGCATAGTAACAGTAAAAAAATCACACAGAGACAACCACAGCATATCAAAATGCAGAGCTCTCAAAACTCAAGGAAATGCGCATGCAAATGACCAATGTTAAAGTTTGATCTCCCATACCAAGGTGGGGTTGACAATCCCAAGGGGTGGACACTTGTCCATTGACTATAGTGCAAAGTACCAATCATAAGTGCAAACCCCAAAACCGATTTAAAATCATTACAGTCAACTGTCAGATGAATCAACCTGCATGTAATCCAATTGCCATCATTTAATTCCATTTATTTACACATTAATAACTTTGGGTGGTGCGACAAGGTTGGGTTGGACCCATCAAGTGGTATCAGAGCAAGAAGTTTAAAGAGTTAGGATATGGAAGTTGGAAGACGAGGACGTGGGAGAGGTGTTCACAGAGTAGCAGGCAAACGACTGGGGGAAGAAATAAGGATCCTTACTGCTCGTTTAGAGGCAGTGGAGGCAGGAAGAAGAAGGGATCCAGAAATCAGGGATGATAGCAAGGAGGAAGCAGTAGTTACGACAGACGGATCAGATGAGGAAGGGCCAAATATGAGGTTGCTGAGATCAGTTCTGTTGGCTAATAGCAAGCCCAAATCGGAGATCCCTAATTATGATGGCAGCCTGTCCATAGAAGTTCTATTGGACTGGATAAGCGAGTTGGATAAGTATTTTGAAAGTGAAGAGATCAGCGAGGACCGAAAAGTCAGGTTCGCTGTAACCAAATTGAAGGGACACACAATCTTGTGGTGGGATAGTGTCCAAGTAGAGAGAAGGAGAATGAATAAGCTACCGATAAAGAAGTGGTCAAGGATGGTGGCCAAGCTAAAAGGCAGACTTCTGCCTAACGATTACCAGGTTGCACTTTACCGACAAGTGCATAACTTAAGATAGAAAGGCATGACAGTAAAGGAGTATACAGAAGAATTCTATTGGGTGAACTTGAGGGCTGGTTATACCGATGACACTCTGGAGAAGACAACAAGATACATAAACAGTTTGAGACTGGAAATACTGGATGAAATCCCTATTATTTCCCTGAGAAACATAGAAGAACCCAATCAGAGTGTTGTAAAGGCTGAAGAAAAGATTACTGGAAAGAAAAATGCAAGGAGAGGATGGGGAAATGACAAAGGACGAGGACAGTCCTATGGTAGAGGGAAAACTACCAGTAATAGCGAAGAGGGCAGTGGCTCCAAGGCTTCAGGAATAACAGAGAAAGGAGACAACGCTAGAGATGGCAGGCCATATTAACGAGGAAGAGGGAATGGCTAGGGTAGAGGAGCTAATTTCCAGTGCTACAAGTGCCACAAGTGGGGGCATAGATCTTTTGAATGCCCTAAAGTAGAGCAAGCTGGTTAGAGGGGAACATTTGTTGCACAACCTGAGGAAGTTGAGGCACCGCCCCAAGAAGCAGAAAATGTAGCGGAAACATGGGAGGCCTTGGTTCTAAACAAAGTATTGCTAAAGCCAGCCAAGGAAACTGCTGAGCAGACCCAATGGAAAGCACTGTTCCAGACAATTTTTAAATTACATGGAAAATGCTACAAATTGATCATAGACAGTGGGAGTATAGATAATTTGGTCGCCACAAAGATGGTGGAGAAGTTGGGATTGAAGCAGCTTAAGCACCCCACCCGTTACAAGGTGTTGTGGCTGCAGAAAGGCCAACAACTATTGGTTGATGAACAATGTGAGGTTGAATTTCACATTGGTAGGTACAAGGACAAAGTTATCTATGATATCATGCCAATGGACGTGTGCCACATACTACTGGGAAGACCATGGCAGTATGATTGGAAGGTGGTACACGATGGGAAGAGGAATTGCTACAAGTATATTAAAGATGGAGTCAAGCATACGCTTGTACCCATCAAGGAAGAGGAGATAGTAGAAGCAAGTGGGGAAAAAACATTGCTAGTAAGTGGAAAACATTTTGTGAAATAGATCAAGGAAAACGAAGTGAATTATGCTGTTGTGAGGAGGGTAAAGACAATGTTATTGCACACAAAAATGTCTAAATTGCCTGCAGAAATTCAAGAGATGCTACAAGAATTCAAGGACATTGTAGTTGATGATTTGCCAGATAAGTTGCCTCCCAAAAGAAGCATCAGTCATCATATCGATTTCATACTTGAAGCAAGCTTACCAAATAAGGCAACATATCAGATGAGCCCCAAAGATAATGAAGAGATTAGAAAACAGGTGCAGGAGTTGCTAGATAAAGGGCTGATAAGGGAAAGCTTGAGCCCTTGTGCAGTACCAACAGTTCTCGCTCCCAAGAAAGGAGGAGAATGGCGGATGTGCACAGATCCATGGGCCATAAGCAAAATCACTATTAGGTATAGGTTTCCCCTACCAAGGATGGATGATGTGATGGAATTTCTAAGTGGGGCGACATACTTCGCAAAGATTGATCTGAAGAGTGGTTATCATCAGATTCAGATTAGAGAAGGAGATGAGTGGAAGACAACCTTCAAGATTAATGAAGGGCTGTACAAGTGGCTGGTCATGCGATTCGGTTTGAGTAACGCTCCTAGTAATTTTATGAGGTTGATGAACGAAATGCTGAAAGAGTTCATAGGCAAGTTTGTGATAGTGTACCTTGATGACATATTGATTTTCAGCAGGACTAAAGAAGAGCACCTTCAACATGTTCGAAGAGTGCTGGAGAAATTGCAGTAGAATAAACTGCTGATAAATTTGAAGAAATGTACTTTCCTACAAAGAGAACTAGTTTATTTGGGCTTTGTAATTGCAGAAAAAAAAAATTGAAGATGGATCCAGAAAAGATTGTAGCAATCGTTAACTGGCCATCTCTGAGAAGCTTATTTGAGGTATGTAGTTTTCAAGGGCTAGTGAGTTTTTACTGCAAATTTATAAGAAATTTTAGTGAAATCTACGTGCCTATGCTAGACACCATAAAAAAGGCCAGTTAGCCTTTTTGTTGGACCAAGGTAGCAGAGGACAGCTTTCAGCTCCTAAAGCGGAAAATTATAGAAAGGTCAATTCTAAGGTTACCATATTTTAATAAGCTTTTCCAGGTTTGATGTGATGCAAGTGGTATAGCTATTGGCGCTGTACTCAGCCAAGAAGACAAACCTGTTGCATTTTTCAGCGAGAAATTGAACGAAAGCAAGCAGAAATATTCCTTAGATGGCAAGGAATTTAATGTTATTGTCCAAGCTTTAAAGCATTGGAGACACTACCTACTGGGGAATGAGTTTGTGCTATTTTCTGATAATTCAACGCTGTAATATGTAATGCAACAACACAAATTGAACCACAAGCATGCCAAATGGGTGGAGTATTTATAGAGTTTCACCTTTGTAGAATTGAGGCTTCTGTGATCCATCATATTTGTAAAAAGAGCTTCGGCGTAAATCACATAAAAAGATTATTGTCGACGCGTTTCGAACCAACTAGTGTGGTTCATCGTCAGGACAAGTTGAAGAACAAATCAGGCTTTAGCAATTTAAATAGGCTGAGAAGAGACTCTAACGGCTACATAACAGCTATATTTGACTCTGGGACCAAGGCCATAAATAAATTTAATCTTATTTGTTATATTATTATTTTAATTCTAGAGATGAGAGAAATTAGGTAAGTTTAATAAATTAGCGAATATATATCCCAAGAAATTTGTTTAAATGAATTAATGGTTATTTACAACTTTTGAATGGTTTCTTTTGACTTGAATAATATAAGCTATATAAATTAATAAATGAGTAATTTACGTTAAATATATTAATAAATCTAATAATAATAAGATAATAATATTATATTTAGGTTAGATGAATAAATAAGCTAATATTATCAAAGGAGATTTACTTGTTTAAATAACATAATATTGATGGTTATTTTACTATTAAATTACTAATGTTTAAATGATTTATTCATAATGACTAATTTGAGATATATAAATACTTATATATTCTTATCAAGTTATATATTCTTAGTGTTTCACCTTTGTGCTGAAACACATCAGTGGGTAGGCTAATAAGGTGGCAGATGCATTGAGCAGAAGAGCCTTGCTCTTACAGGAAAGTACAATATAGGTGTTGGGTTTTGAGCATTTGAAAGATTTGAACTAGACCGACACAAATTTCAAAATGACCTATGAAGCTTGTCAAAATCCCATGCTAAGGAACAAAAGTCCATGGTTGGACTACAACTTGCAGGAGGAACTACTGTTTAGAGGGGGATAGTTATGTATCCCTGATTGTTCGATGAGAGAAAATATTATATGGGAGAAACATAGCGGGGGTCTAGTCGGACACTTTGGCATAGACAAAACTTTGAAGCAGCTCGGACACTTCTATTACTGGGCAAGAATGTGAAGGTATGTGAATAGGTGTAAAGTCTGCCAATTGGTGAAAGGACATAGTCAAAACACTGGACTTTACACACCACTACTTGTTCCAAGTAGACCATGGGACTCAATCATCATTGACTTTATCTTAGGACTTGCTAGAACATAGCGAGGTTATGACTTAGTGATGGTGGTGGTAGATATGTTTTCAAAAATGGCACATTTCATCCCTTGTCGAAAAACTCGTGATGCCACTCACGTTGCTCACCTGTTTTTCATGGAGATTGTTAGATTACACAGCCTACCCCGGTCTATTGTTTTTAACAGCGACGTAAAATTCATGGGACACTTTTGGCGCACCCTGTGGAAGAAGTTGGACACACAGTTGAACTTCAGTTCTGCATATCATTCGGAGACTGATGGACAAATGGAATTGGTGAACAAGAGTTTGGGGAACTTTTTATGGAGCTTGATTGGGGAAAATTCACGGTTATGGGATCATGCGCTCACTCAGGCAGAATTCACTTATAATGATTCACCGAACCGCAGCACCAGACACAATCCATTTCAGATCATATACGACATTCATCCTCGTAAAATACATGAATTGCGGGATCTGGGAAAGTTGGAGAGGAGAAGTGCTGATGGGGAAGATTTTGCTGAGGCGATGAGTGAACTACATGAATAGGTGAAATTAAAGTTGTAGGATAGTGTGCAGAAATATAAACAACATGCAAATTCAAAGCGGCGAGAAGTCCAATTCAATATAGGTGATGAAGTCGTTGCACACTTACGCAAAGAGCGGTTTCCTAAGGGCGTGTATAACAAGCTAAAATTCAAGAAGATTGGTTCCTGCAAGATTTTGTGTAAATTCTCAACCAACACTTATGAGATACAACTGCCACCTGATATAGGCATATCACTTATTTTCAACGTGGCAGACTTGTTCCCATATACTGCCAACCCAGAGGAAGACAGTGTGGTACAGCCAGAATGGGACACCCAAGTTGGAGACAGTTCTTGGATGAGGCACATGCCTTCGGCTCAACCACATGAGATTGAGAAGATTCTCGACACACAGGTAGCCAAGAGGACTTGCAGGAAAGAGTATCTGCGATACCTTGTTAAGTGGAAGAACCGTCCAATTTGAGGACAGTTCGTGGCTCGACGAGGCACAGATACAGAAGGCTGGTTATTCTATGGAGGAGCTCATGGAACAGAGCCATGACTTTTTCTTACCCCGGAAGCCTGATGTAGGAGAATCTAGCTGATAGGTCAAGATAAAAGGAAAGGCTGTTTGGTCTTTGAAGAGGGCAGAAGAGGAATTCGCTGAGTGAACAATGTGATTGTTTTTGTTTATGTTGTTTAATTTAGTAGAGAACAGTATGTAGGGAGGTAGAGGATTAATTAGGACAATTGTTACAAGTAATTAGTTTTATTTTCATGATAATAATGTAGGACAATAATAGTTCTTGGAACTAAAAATATGTAACCAACATCAATTGGAAGAAAATAGTTCCATACAATCATTTTAAAAAAGGAACAGAACACAATTGTAAGGTTCAAATTTTTGGAGAGTAAGTGAAAAAAAGATAATAAAATATATCTCTGAGCACACAAACATTTCTTTCTAGCATCCTGTGACTGTTTATCTATCTACATGTCATTCTGTTGATTTACGGTAACAGTAAAAGTCTAGTCACTGTTTTATTCTACAAACATATACACACACACATGTGTTTCGAATTACATTGATTCAAGCAGGTCTACAAACTCAAACGAATTGCAGACAAAAATCAAGAACGCGTTGTAGAAACAAGGCATACAAACCCTGAACCTAACGAGTATATAAATGCAGAGGAGTCCAGGACGAGTCATATAACTCAAGCATTAAAATACAGATAAGGCACAAGCAATTCCGAACAACAAACCAAGCAAATCATTACAGGTATGCCTGAAGAGTAAACCTGTTGTTTTATTTATAAAATAAGCATGAGAAATCTCTATTCAGTCATACACAGTTTCAAAACCTCATTCGAATAATTATACAATCTATACAATAACATATTACAAGTTCGAGGGTAACATAGCGTGTGGGCCTAGAGACCCTAAGGCCAAACCTACAACAACTAACTAAGAGAACAACTGTGCAAGCCAACAGCTTGTGACTTCATACAATTAAACTATAATAACCCAAGCCTATGATAGTGAATGCAAATGACAAGAAAAATAGAGAACGACTCTACCCGGGTCTAGCCAAAGTCTCGAATAACCAAATTACGAAACCCACCAGGTCCTTATACCTACAATGACAAGCGTTAACCAAAGCTCATGAATATTGAGCGGCAGAGTAAGTAAAGAACAGAAGAAAGAACAAAAATTGGCTTCGTATTTACTTGGTAGAGACAAGTTGTGGTCATGGCAGTCAATTAGGGTTACCCTGCTCACAGAGGAGCAAAAACATTAGTTTAATTGAGTGAAAAGAGGAGATAAATGATAGCATAGAACCAGAAGAATTACCTTTGCATCGCTGAAGAAGCCGAAGCTGACACCTACAACCGCATCCTGTACAAGACCGAGAAATGCAACCAGAGACTCAACAACAGTCACATAGAAGGTTTTCAGACCAAAAAGAGTCACATTATCCAGCAAACAACTGACATTGGCATCACACACATAGAAAATGCAGAGTTTAAATAGTAAACTACAGTTTCACCACTGGCAACAAGAGCAGGTGCAGACAAAGCAACTTGAATGAAGTTAACAGGTTCAAGAGAGGTTCATACCAGACGAAGGATGAATTTTCTAGGTCAAGAGCCGACCCAGAGCACAGTAACAATAGAAAAATCACACAGAGACAACCGCAGCATATCAAAACATAGAGCTCTCAAAACTCAAGCAAACGTGCATGCAGATGACCAGCGTTAGGGTTTGATCTTCCATACCAAGGCGGGGTTGAAAATCCCAAGGGGTGGACACTTGTCGATCGACTATAGTGCAAAGTACCAATCATAAGTGTGGACCCCAAAACCGATTTAAAATCATTACAATCAACTGTCAGATGAATCAACTTGCATGTAATCCAATTGCCATCATTTAATTCCATTTATTTAAGCATTATTAACTTTGGGTGGTGTGACAAGGTTGGGCTGGACCCATCAGATTGTATGGTCAAGAGAGCATGGATACCTTTCCACAGGATTGGGTGGTTGTATTGGACCAGTTGGAAAATGATGGAAGGCCATTCAACTAGTTATATCTGTTGGCTCTTCAGCTGAAAGTGCATGTGACTAATTTGCAGAATCCGCTCAAGGATGAGAAAGCAAGATTCTATATATCTGTGTACCTACTTGATGCAATCTGTGCCCATCATCAATTTCCTGGCATGGGTTGGACATCAACATCATCAGAGATTGTTGTGAACACTTATTGAAAGTTTCCTTTTGAGTGAAGCCATTGAGGATTCATGGTGAGGCTATTTGACCATTTCATCATCCTGGTTTACAAGTTGATCTTTGAGCAAGATCCACCTTGCATGTCCCAAGAAGTGATGGAGGAGATACTTAACATTACGGATTGGTACGGCTCACCCGATGGCACCTTCATCAAGATGTTTGGCAGAGAGAAGCCTCTACATGTGCTACCATGGTTTGCCACAGATAAGTTGGTCATGCAAGAGGTTGCATATCACATCTCCATAGGGATATTAGCAAGGTTGCATAGGAAGAAGAAGGCACCATGGCCTACTCTTCCTTTGTGGATTGGATTGTACGAGATAAGGAGCTTGAAGGATGTAGATGCCAAGGATAAGGACTTATGAAAGTTTGAGTTTGGCACCAAAGACTACAATCCATATGATCCCCATTGTATTTGTAAGAACCACTGTGCAAAGGTGTATACCCATGGATCCATGAGACATTTCATTGGGAATAGGAAGTTCCTTGGAGGTACTGTTACAACTCCTCCAAACTCAATGAATTGGTTAGCATGGCTATAGAATGGAAAGGTGCTCTATAGGAAGCAACACTATAGGAAGCAACAACAACAACTACAGTGAGTAGCAAACCGACGCAGGACAAAGGCAAGAGGAATATTTCTAAGAACCTAGAGGCTGAGAAAAGATACAAGTTCAAAGAATATCCTCTCATTGAGAAAGAAGATTTGGAAGTGGAGGCAAAGAGGCAAAAATGCATAAAGAGAGTAGAGCGAAGAAAAGGAAAGGTTGGAGGAAGTAGAAAGGAAGTTGCAGGAAACAAAGAAGAAGCTAAAAGAAGAGCAGGATCTAAGAAGGAGAGAGAGGGAAGAGAAGTAGAAACATGAACAAGAAGAAGGGGAAGGTGTGATCATAGAGAAATATACACCAATATGGCTTGAAGAATCAAAACAACCAGAAGATGAAGAAGAGGGTGAGGAATTGCAGGATGGGGAACTTCCTCAATAAATTGAGAAAATGTTTGAAGATATGGACTCGAATTTGGCACAAGAGCCACATGAACAAGATATTGACCTCATGTTGAAAGCATCCGAGGTCGCCCCACAATCTCCACCCACTCTTGTATCAGAACTAGTCTCGAGTGAGCAAGGAGAGAATTTCCTCCTTGATGATGATCTGGTGATGGATGTGTACAATATATCCTTTGATGATTTGTAGCAAAAGATTGTACAAGAGTAGAGAAAGAATTTCCCAGTTGATCACACATCACTTGCATTTATGAAGGAAAGGGTGATAGTGTCAGATGTTAGAAAGCATCTAGCTTCCATGGACGATGCCAGTAAGGCTTACGTAGAAGCCATGAGATCAAATGTCAAGTTCTTGTTAGTAGAGAATGATCATATGGAAAAGGACTTGCAAGAAGCCAGGCAGAGGGCAGAACAATCCACGGGATCCACTATGGTAGAGATGAGGAAAGTGATACTTGCTAAAGTATCAACTCTTGAGACCACCATGCAAAAACGTTATGATGGATTTTTCACCGTGCACAAGGTAGTTGTACATCTATATGGTTTTCAGTAGCAATGCATGAATATTTCCCAAATTCTCAAGGACATACATGTTTCTATTGCACATGTATAAGAATGGACAACAAGATACAAGGGAGCCCCACATTACTTGCAAAAGATAATGAAGTTGCAAGCATATCTAGACAAAGGATGGATCTAGATGTTAATCCGGAACTATGAGAAACTCCCTCCGCTCATTAGTAGCATTGAGGCTTCCTATGCAATGATTTGATGGAAATATTGGCATTGATGTCAATTTAAGTTGTTGATTAATGTCGATAAATGTTATTGATGTTACTAAGCTCAATTAGGATAATTTATGTTGAATGTAAAAGGCTGAAAGTGATGTGAAGTGAAAAGGCTATGCTAATCAATGTGAAAGCTAAACATTGAGACAAAAGTTGGAATACATATAATTGTTTGAACAAAAAATGTGGATAATCCAAATCTGATTTGTCGCTTGTAATTATTTCTGAATGAGATGTTAATTCATCTCTATTTCTTTTTACAAACAATTTTATGAGCTGAAAATGAAAGGACGAGCTTGTGAGCAGTTTTGGAAGTCTAAGAGACTATGTTTCATTTTATATTTCTCCAAAGACTACAAACAACCAAGAGGGATTGCCTATAAAATAGAAAATGTGGAATGAATCTAGGTTCCTTTTTATGTAAGCAAGTGGTCTTCATTAGAGAGAGAATAAGAAGTAGCAGAAGAGAAGAAAAGTGAAGAGAAGAAATAGTTCAGTAGAAAACTTGACAACATAATTGGATATGAGGTAACGAACACTTGTGCCTTGAGAAATTTCTATTCTTTTTTATTTTGTAGCTTCAAAAAGAACATGTTGTATCATGTTGAGGTAGGAATCTCCTGTGGGTTGTCGCCTGCAGAAAACTAGTGGCAGTTGTAGCTTCCTTTGAGGTAGGAGCCTCTTGTAGGTTGGAGCCTACAAAAATATGATGTAAAAAGGAGTAGAAACTTGCCTTCACATCACTTTCAACCTAAAGTTCACGGTTTTCTCCATCCATGGTTTCCACTTATATCTGGTGTCTTCATGTGTTTCATTCTTGCATGTTGTGTGAATGCTTTGAATTCTTGATAAGCATATCAATAAACTGCTCTCCTTGTAATCTACAAAATGAATACAATAACTAGTGAGCATAAACATAAAATATTGAGTACATAAGAAAAATATTAACTTTAGAAGAAATATATAATTAAATTACTGATTCACCCCCCCCCAGTAATTTCCCTTCCTAAATATCAATTGGTATCAGAGCCAAGTTCCTTCAGTAGTAGTCTAACAAATAGAAGGAGGTCCTAACTAAGTAAAATGGCTAGTCAATAAGGATGCTGAACAAATAAGGCCCATCTATTTACTGCTACAAACTATGCCTTCTGGAAAGTTGAATGAAGACATATTTAATGTTTCTAGGAATATAATTCTGGTTTGTTGTGTCAATGGGGTATGAAGAACCAAAAGATGCCAAACTAAACTTTATAGCTCATGAAAAATTTATGAATTCACTTTTGAGTGGTCTATGCGAGTCTGAATTTATCAAAGTAATGCATTGTGAGACAACTAGAGGTATTTGGGATAAATTAGAAAATATTCATGAAGGATTTAAAAAGGTGAAGATGGCCAAATTACAAGTGTATAGAACTCAGTTTGAAACATTAAAAATGAATGAAGATGAAAATATAGCTAAATTATTTTTAAGAGTTGATGAAGTTGTGAATATCATGTTGGGTCTAGGAGAAACGATAAATGAAAGTGTAAAAGTTCAGAAAAATTTGAGGTCATTACCTTCTAAATTCAATCCTAAGGTTTCAACTATAGAATAAACATCAAACTTTGATACCTTCAACAAAGATCAAATACGTGGATCTTTGATAGCATATGAGATGAGAATTCCAAAAGGAAAGGCAACCAATAGAGAGGAAAATTTCAAGGCATAAAATCCCATAGAAGAAAAGGGGCAATCATGCTCAGGGTCTGATGAAGAAGAAGCAAAATTCGTTAGAAGGTTGAAGAAAGGAATAGGTAAGTATAAAGGAAAACTTCAATTTAAGTGTTTTAATTGTGGAATATTGGAACATTATGCATCAAAATTCCCTTTTAAGAAAGAGGAAAACTAGTTTAAAGGGAAAGAGAAGAACAAATATAAAAAAATGCAGAAAGAAAGACAATTCAAAAAGAAAAATTTCTATGCTGAAGAAGATAGCAGTGGATCTGAAAGATCTAATGAATCCTCTAGTGAATATGGAACAAGTGAATTTATACTATTTGCCTTGGAAGAACTTGAAAAGGATTTTCAGGAATATGAAGAAGAAGAGGAAGGTGAGGTAGACCTTGAGGGGGAATTAATCAGTTCCCTAGATGAAATAGAAAGGATTAAAATAAAGAATAGAAAGCAGAAATAGATCCTATTAAAATATGTAAAGGAAGAACCAAATTCATAAGACATTATCAAATTGAAAGTTGAACTTGAAGAAGCAAAGAAGGTGGAAGGCATTTTGTTGCAGTAGATAAAAGAGAAAAACTGGGAGTGTGAAAAATTAGAGGAAGAGGTGGTATGTCTAAAGAAAAAAATGGAGAAATTTTAGATTGAACTAAACATAAATATTTAGCAGATAAAAGGATCTTAAAAACTAGATGTGATATTGAATTCTCAGAGGTCTCCTCTCATAAAGACAATATTAGGCTATGAAGGAGAATCCAGTAAATATAAGGCAGAGGATAAAAGGAAAATCACCTTTGTAAAAGCTACTAGGAGAGAGGATGCCAACTCACATCAATCTAAGACTAAAATTTTGAACAACATTTCAACATCAAGTGAACAACTACAAAGGGACATTATCGGTATAGTATAGGAAGCAAAACAAGTGGATAATCAATACAAAACCTATTAGAGACCTCATTTCTTCAGAAGATAGGGTTATCAAATGTCAAGTTGGTTATATTCACAAACAACATCCACTACCAGGTACATATATTTGTTTTATGGAAATTGTTATTGCTGTAAAAAAAATTGGACATAAAGCCATAATTTGTAGAGATTACGTTAAAAGAATTGATGTTGGAAATTTTAAGATGAGAAAGAATGGATTCACGAATGTTAAAACAAATATGAATTTGAACAAAAATGCATTTTATCCATTCCTTGACATCAATGAATGTTTCTACTGCCACAACCTTGGGCACAAGGTGTAAGCTTAAAGATAATAGATTAACATACCAGAGTATGTATAAAACAATTGGATGCATGTAATGGAGAAAGAAGGTACAAGAAAAGAAACCTAACAAGTGTGACTTAGTTTTGTACGCTCAATATCAAAATAATAAATGGTATGTGGATAGTGGTTGCTCTAGAAATATGACAGGAGATAAAATCAAGTTCGCTTCCTCGAATGAAAACAAAACTGGAAATGTCACATTCAGTAATGATGAAGAAGGTAGAATTAGAGGAAAGGGTACAATCTATCGGAACAATGGAAGAGGAAAGGCTCAAGATCTACTATTTGTAGATGGTCTAAAACATAACTTGTTGAGTGTAAGTCAGATGTGTGACAAAGGTTGTGATGTTCTTTTTATAGCTCAAGACTGTGAAATTAGTTCAATATCTACCAGGAAGATTTTGGATAAAGGAGTTTGAATTGAGAATAATGTATGTATATTGAAAGAAGGGAATGAGGAATTCTACATCAGCAAACAAGATGAATCCTGGCTATGGCATAGGAGATTGGGGCATCTCAACTTTGATCACATCATCAAATTCAACAAGAAGAAAGCAGTCAAAGATCTACCAACAATAAAACAACCTCAAAACACTATCTGCAAGTAATTTCAAATGAGAAAACAAACAAGAAAATCATTCAAAGTCAAAGATAAACTATCAACCAGTAAGCCCTTGCAGCTAGTTCATATGGATCTATGTGGGCCTTCCAGAATAGAGGCACTAGGAGGAGAACAATATTTCATGTTGGTAATAGATGACTATTAAAGGTTAACATGGGTGGCATTTCTCAGATATAAGTCACAAGCATTTGAGAAATTTAAAACATTTAAGGCATTAACAGAAAATCAAACAAGGTGCAATATAAAGTGCATAAGGTTAGATAGAGGAGGTGAATTTACATAAGATGAGTTTACAAACCTATGTAAGGAATTTGGGATAAAGAAAAAATATACTATTGTAGACACACCACAACATAATGGAGTCCCAAAGAGACAAAACATGTATGTTCAGAAAATAGCCAAAGCCATGATGCAAGAAAGAAACATTTCTAAAACCTATTGGGCAGGAGTGGTGCATACAACAATGCGTGTTCTCAATAAGGCACATCTTAAACCAAATTATGATAAGGCACCCTATGAACAGTGGCGCGGGAAGCCAACAACAATCAATCATTTTAAAGTATTTAAAAGAAAATGTTATATGAAAAATAATGATAACAAGTTGGGAAAGTTTTATGCACGATCTGATGCAGGAATATTCTTAAGATATTCATAAAAAAGTAAGGGATATAGGTGTTATAATAAAATATTGCATAAGATTGTGGAATGCATAGATGTAAAGGTTCATGAAGAGCTACCCAATAAGAATAAGAACACAAGTTTTATCAATCCTCCAAACCATCATCATCATAGTAAGGAGAATGAAATACAAGATCAATAAGTAGAAGATAATGGGACTCCTCCATAAGGAACTTCAAGATACACTCAAAAGAATCACCGAGAAAAAACAAATTATTGGAGATAAAAATGAAGGAGTACAAACAAGAAGAAAACTAGCAGAAAAGTCTGAGCAAGGTCATATAGCCATGTTGTCACAGATAGAGCCAAAGAGCCTTGAGGAGGTAAGTAAAGAAAAAAGTTGGATAGATGATATGAATTAAGAATTAGATCAAATTGAGAAAAGTGAGACTTGGGAACTAACACTAAGACCTGTCAGAAAGAATATCATTGGCACAAAATGGGTATTCAAAAATAAAATGAATGAACAAGGTCAAGTTGTTAGAAACAAAGCGAGACTTATGTGTAAAGGGTACTCATAAATAGAAGGACTTTATTATGAAGAGACCTTTGCACTAGTCGCAAGGTTGGAGGCAATAAGGATGTTTTTGGCCTTTGCATGCTACAATGATTTCAGTATGTATCAAATGGATGTGAAATCTACTTTCCTAAATTGTGATCTTGAGGAAGAAGTATATATGGAACAATCTGAAGGTTTCTCATTGATAGATAAGCCTAATTATGTCTGCAGGTTAAAGAAAGCACTATCTGGTTTTAAACAAGCACCATGGGTGTGGTACTCTAGATTGGACAAGTAACTTCAAAAACAGGGTTTCAGAGAGGAGGAGCTAATAGTAATCTATACATTAAGGTGGATGGAGATGATTTGTTGATTATAGTTGTATACGTGGATGATATTATGTTTGGCAACAATAAGCATCATCTAGTAGAATGGTTTGCTGAAGAGATGAAGACTAAGTTCAAAATGTCTATCATTGGAGAACTTACCTTCTACCTACGGCTTCAGATCTTACAAAACCCTAGAGGCATATTCATTTCTCAAGAGAAATATCTAAGAGATATGCTAAAAAGATTTAAAATGGAAGATTGTAAACCTGTCTCAACCCCCATGACTACAGGATGTAAGCTATGTGCATATGATGAGTCACCTAATGTGGATCAAAAGCAATATAGATCTCTTATAGGAAGTCTGTTATACCTAACAAATTCTTGACCGGATATAATGTTGGCAGTTGGATTAGTAGCAAGGTATCAATCAACACCCAAATAAATTCATTTTTTAACAGCAAAAAGAATATTTAGATACTTGAAGGGGACTACAGGTTATGGTCTGTGGTATCCAAAAGGTAAGGATTTTACTTTGATAGCATACCCAGACGCAGATTGGGCAAGTTGTGTGGATGATAAAAAAAGTACAAGCGATGGTGCATTCTATCTAGGAGAATCATTGATGGCATGGCTAAGAAAAAACAAACATCAATGTCCCTATCTACCATAGAAACTGAGTAAATAGTAGTTGAAGCATGTTGCACTCAAGTATTGTGGATGAAACAAACATTGCAAGAGATGAAGGTAAATTTTAATGAACTTATATCTATCACGTGCAACAATAGAAGTGCAATAAGGATTTCAAATCCAATCCTCCATTCAAAGACTCAAGTATTGTGGATGAAACAAACACTGCAAGACATGAAGGTAAATTTTAATGACCTATATCTATCACGTGCGACAATAGAAGTGCAATAAGGATTTCAAAAAATCCTATCCTCCATTCAAAGACTAAACATATCCCTATAAAGTGAAACTTTTTGAGAGAACAAGTGGTTGAGCTAACAACGGAGATGAAGTACATACCCACAACAGAAAAAATATCAGACATATTTACAAAACCTCTTGCTAAAGAACCATTTGAATAACTGAGAAACAAGCTAGGGATAGTACCTATAGACTCTCTTCACTAATGTGCCTTTCAAAAGAAGAACCAACAAGTCTGCAAAGTATATGAAATCGAGTATGATCTAAGGGGGAGATTATAGGAGAAAGGAGTAACGGAGAGGAACACAAAGCTTATGATCATGACATAATTTGAAGCAGGAAAGAAAAAAAGCATCATCAAAGTTGAAAATCAAGTCACGTTCTCTAGAAGCTATCAACATCAATGAGGTTCACCATTCATATGTTTTCTTTGCAATGATTTTTTTTTCCCTTGTATATATCTGATGCATAAACATGAAATAAATTTCTACAAGTAATTGATAAGAAAATTACATATCTATCCATATCATATTGAAAGTTAAGCATAAACTATTGTATAAATCATTCATTATCTGAATGCATCAATGTACATTATGATGATCCCAATTAAACAACTAGTATATAAAATCCTAAGAGCCATTCAAGATATTCTCATCAAGTAGAGAAACATACACTATATATGTTTATGTTTGGTTTAGATATGTATTCACCATGAAACATAATGTGATCTACATCAGAACCAAGTCATTAATAGTCTCCGTGAGAAGTCTTCTATTCCAGCAACTAATCAAATTTGGTACCAGTTTCACTGCATCACTAGGATTTCTTTAAATCCTTCAACACTGTCATTGTAATCACTATTATGAATGCTTGAAGAATAAAAATGAGTTTACCAACAAAAGATGAAAGTTTAGAAAAATTGCAGCAAAATAATTTTCCATCCCAAATTTGGAAATCATTCTAGCTCATTAATCTCATTTCAAGCATCCATAGATGGTTGAAGAAAATGAGACTTTGCAATGTGAAATGCCCTAGGAGAAAAATTCTTTCAAATTAACACTTTGAAGAACTCAATGGGGAAGTCGGTATTCAAACTTATTGTATTTTAGAATAAAACAAATTTTTTATGAAAATGACTCTACAATTGAAGGCCATGAGTGATTGAAACACTATGCCTCATTCAATTGCAACACTTCAGCTTCACTGTTATTGCCGTAAGAAGTTAGACAACATTTAGGCTACCTGATAAAAAACCAGAAGCTCTCATCTTCGAGTGACA
>APFE031009024.1:30644-54407 GCA_000404065.3 Pinus taeda
CCAATTTTGAACCAAAATTGAAAAATAATTAATACAGAACATGAAAAAAATTAAAAATTTGCATGGGAGAAAACGCAACTAAATTTGCATGGGGAGAAAACACAGCTACTTTTCGTCTAACATCAATATCTATTGTAAGCTGTGTATAATCATGTCTCACATAACTAAATATTAGGAATCTACAAATTTTACAACTAAAAATGAAAGGTATCACTTTTACATTTTCTAAAAATATTTTATAAGGGAACAAATTACACAATCTCCCATATCTATCTAGTTGGGACCCTAATATATGTAAGATCTTGAGCCTGCCAAACTTCAGGGCCTGTTCATATCTAGAGGGTTTAAAACTGTCTTTTCTTATGCCCAAACTCGGGTGCCATAACATAAAATGCCTGTCACGTTTCCGTTCCGCCCGTGTCTCTTCCCCTTGCCATTGATCTAACGCTTGAAATTTGTTTAATCATCTATTATCTAATCATATGGTGCACAAAATGATAAGTAGGCGATGAGGGAAGTTGATTTTAAAGAGAAACGCCTTACGGCATAAATATATCCCATCTCTCTAACACTACAAGAATTATCTATTTATATATCCCATCTCCCTAACACTACAAAGATTGTCTATTTATATATCCCATCTCCCTAACACTACAAGGATTATCTATTTATGTATCCCATCCGTGTACATATGCCACACTGTTTTATATAAATAAAATTCATCAGCTTTGAATTTAAAAAACATATAAAATTTTATATGACATGTTGAATAAATTACAACAGCATGTCAAGAGATATAAAAAGTAAGAAAGCACAACAGCATATTTTAAGATTAAAATGGGCAACAGACAATTTTATAGCACCTTGAATAAATCACAACAGTGTGTGAAGAGGAAAAAGTAATAAAACAGACAATTTTATAGCACCTTGAATAAATCACAACAGTGTGTGAAGAGGAAAAAGTAATAAAACACAACATATTAAGATAAAAAAGGGCCACAGACATCCCACTAAAATGCAGAATGTTGACATAATAACAAAATCCCCACTGTCTAGATCCTCACTATGTAAGAAAATTATATGGGGAGAATAACCAAATCCAGCTCTCTAATCCTCACTAAGTAAGAATATCATATCTTTTATACCCGTCTGACAAGAACTGTCACTAATAAAACAACAAAAAGTATCAGAGAAGCCTTTAAAGCTCTATCCATATCCCCATCTTTCTCCAACAGGATTTTCTTGTCTGTGAATCTAAGAAATTGGTTAACAACTTCAGCAAGGGCTAACCAGCCTGTTATAAGGTATTAAATGCTCTGGTACATGCAGGCTATATAACAAAATAACAGCAGGCTATATAACAAAATAACACACAGCCTCAGTGGCTACATAAATTAAAAATAAAGACTGTGTGTTATTTTGTTATATAGCCTGCATGTACCAAGGCATTTAATGCCCTATAACAGGCTGGTTAGCCCTTGCCACTTCGCAACAACTTCTATTGTTTTCTCGGTGAATTCCATCACCTTCGTTTTAATATTTTCAATAGTCCGCAAGAAAGGACTCTCCTGATGAAAAGAAAGACTTGTCTGAGTCCTTGGATGTTTCCAGGAGCTTTATTTCACCTGCAATGGACAATCATTCCCAAGTGTCAAGACTTACAGGCCAAGCATTTATTTGAAAAAGAGAAAAATGTATACACAAAGCAATCAAAAAAATTAAGGTTCTCAAAGAGAACTCCAAGTGAAGATAGCAATGACCTTGCTGAAATGATCGTCTGAATTCATGAACCTTCTCATTTTTAAGCAAAGCATCCAAGACAGCTTTATCTGATGCCACTGACAGGACCATTCACTGCATCAACATAAATCGATCAGCTACCAGAAACAGAGCACCTAACAAATCATCCAAGATTTGAAAAGTAAATCACCACAAATAACTATTCTCAGGTAAGAAAATCGACAAATTGTATTTGAAGGTCCTTCTCTAGATCCTTTAGAAAGTACGGATGTTAAAAAAGGAAATTAAAACAAGACCTGGATAGCAGGATTGTCTCTTAGCAAGTTGAATGCCTCACGGACATTATTGTGCCCAACCTTCTGCAGCATTCTGTAATTGTCTTCATGCAATTCTAGCTCCATTTGGTTATCTGATGTCCCAGAGGCTCTGTTCAAAATTTCTTGGATACCTGAAGCTTCAACTAAATCAGAACGTTTAGGCATCAAAGAGGAAGATGATGTTGTTTCATGACCAAAGGTGTCAGCTTGAATTGAATCGGATATTTCATGAACTGAAGAGGATGGTGATGATGCCGGTTTATGATCAAAGGTGTCAGCTTGAATTGAATTGGATATTTCATGAACTGAAGAGGATGGTGACGATGCCGGTTTGTGATCAAAGGTGTCAGCTTCAACTGAATGGGATATTTCATCTTGCGGTGAAGAGGATGGTGATGATGATTTATGATCAAAGGTGTCCTCTTCAACTGGATCAGATATTTCATGAACCAAAGAAGTTGATGACAATGCTATTTGGTTATCAAAGGTGTCACCTTCAATTGATTCCAATGTCTCATTTGTGGAAGAGGAAGATGACGATGCCATTTTATGATCAATGTTGACAGTTTCGACTGAATCAGATGTTTCATCGTGCACTGAAGAGAATGACAATGATGCTTTTTTATGATCAAAGGTGCCAGCTTCAACTGAATAAGATATTTCATGCATTGAAGAGGAGGATGATGATGCTATTTTATGTTCAATGGTGCCAGCTTCAATTGACTCAGATATTTCTTGCACCGAAGGGGATGATAATGGTGTTGTTTTATCATCAAAAGTGGCATTAACAGGGATGCTATCCCTGCAAATAAAGAGATCAACGGTCAAGAGTTGTACTGCTTGATGTTTTAACATTCTTCTAAATCCAGTATCCTGATAATAGGCAGCTAAAAGTAAAAGATTTAGAATGCGTTTGTGAAAACAACACATAATAATAAATATGAGAGATTACCAAAAAGATAATTTAAAATAGCTTCAAGTACATTAAAAATAACCTATCATGTAAATAAATCTTTTATGCATGTCACATATTTAGTTCCTACTAGAATAAAACAAAGAACAGAGAATATACTTTCAAAAGGCACAGTTAAACAACCCCATTCAAAATAACGTTTGTTGAAAAGTGCAATTTTATGCATATACGTAAACTGAAAATTCAAGAATTGCGAGTTCATCTCCACACAAATTCACATTAGTACTTTCTAAACACCAAATTAACAGCAGGAGTTTGATTCTAACTGAAGAAAACTTAATGCTCTTTAAATTTTGAAAAGGAAATGTCTATATACAGATTTTCTTGACATATCTTTACTACAGATGCATACTCAAAGTGGGTACACTTGAGCCATGTTTACTATTATATGATATAAATCTAACGCAGTTACTGGAAATCCTTTTCCAATAATTAGTTATGGCATTTAGAGAGGGTGCGCTCATTTTCTGCCTGCTTTAATCTATGGTGAAATTGAAAAATGCTGCATATTCCATATCATATTATCACCAGAGGAATCAGAGATAATGCCTAGTAGTTTGCTTGTCTCTCATTTTGCTATAGAATCTTTTTCCAAAGCTGAAAACACTTAATGCAATAACAAGGTAAGATTCAAGAACCTTAGTCTCCAAATGGGATTGAAGGATTACTTCGTTGCCTTATTTTTCAGTGGGTTGTGAGACTGGTATACTAAAAAATCACATATCAGTATTTGCAATGTTGACACACATTTGATTAGCTGGCCCAAGACAAGACAAGACCACCCCCCCCCTTGAAATCTATAAATATTAAATACATGAGGCTTAGAAGCACTTGGGGCATGACTTGAATTGGATTATTTCATCTCTGTTTTATTGAGCCTGAGGCTCTGAGGGTTAAGAGTCAAGACCCCATTCTCTCTTGGACTACTTTTGGTGGAGGTGATCCCACCCTAGCTAGTCCCTTCCTTTTTATTTTCGTACTCGTTCCGAAAAAAGGAACTATCTATCTGAGGAAGCAGTGAAATCTTTCGATCCTATTTTGACTCTTGTTTAATTGTTCTGGCAACAGGGATTTATTGTTTGAAGAATAGCAGGGTTTCAGTACCAATCTATTGAGGTAAATCGAGTTTGAGGCTATGTGGATTCATTCTGGAACAGACAGCAACCACGTATCCTAATTTAAGCCGGGATTCTCCAGTGGAAAGGCAGGCACGCTTTTCCAGAATTCATGCATCCCTGTTCCAGGCCAAATATACAGATATCCTGAAGCAAGGGTACAAGTTCTGAGATAATTTCATTGCAGGCCCGTGAGGGTTTTCTGAGAACAAACAAGTGGAATTCTTGTGGCCAGATCCTTGTGAAACTCTTTGAAGCAAGCCACAAGCCCTGAGGTTGGTAGAACTAAGTTTTCCTGAGATAGACATAATTTCTGAGATCAGATTATACCACTGAGCAGTGAAATATTCTCAATTTTCCAGGAGATACAAGTAACGTTACAGTCAGAAAGAATAAGGTTAACCGCAATGCAGCCATGGGGGATAAGGAAGAACGAGAAGGACCAGATTCCAAGGATCTCTTACATGTACTGGTTCATGGACAGACAGAAATAACAAATTTGATATTGCAAGGACAACAATCAATTCAGGGAATGAGAAATAGCTTAGGTACTAGATCAAGGACAGCAACAATTAGACCAGCTAGTGGCACAGCTCATAGGAAATTCTAACGTTGCTGGTAATAATGATAACAAAGCAAATTTTGGTAATACGGCCGGTAATGAAGGAAGCGGCATTCATGACCCTGTTTTCTCCAATATTGTTCCTCAAACACACAACAGGACAAACAATGGAAGGAACCTCAAACCCTTACTCCCTCAATTTTTTAACTAACAGCAGACAGCGACCCAAGAAGCACCCAAACAGAATAGGCTCTTTGATGAATACTTTCAGGAATATGCAACACTAGAAGAAAACGCACAAGCAGCCCTAACCTTCTGGGAATATAACAACATCAGATATCAGAAATTAGAATAGACCCAGGGAACAACGGAATCTGGATTTGGCGCGCTAGGTAGGGAAGCTTCCCATGCCCTGTTTTGATGCATCATCAAAATGCTCAACCATGTGGAACGAACTGCACGGCGAATGCCATAACATAAAATGACTGTCCCTTTTCCATTCTGCCCGTGTCTCTTCCCCTTGCCATTGATTAACGCTTGAGATTTGTTTAATAGTCTAACATCTAATCGTATGGTGCACAAAATGACAAATAGGCAATGAGGGAAGTTGATTTCAGAGGGAAACGCCTTAGGGCGTAAAAATACAATAATAAAACTTTAAAATATGGTTAAAAAAAAGAACCTCATCTCCTTGAGAATAATATATCTTAACACTATTTATCTCCTCGCTAAACTCTTATTCTATCATCATTCAACAAATGTCATGATGATGGATTCCCATTGAGATTCGAAGCATTGACAAGTATGAATATTACTATGGATACTCCAAGATTCAACTTAAAAAAAATTAACCACAGATGCCTGAAATCCAACATTAATATTGTGAAGTAGACATCATTATATTTCTGAAGGAGGCAACATTTATTATTCTAAAGCAGACAACGTTTATTATTCTGAAGCAGGCAACATTAGTATTCTGAAGCAGGAAAAGTTATATTTCTGGAGCAACTTCAACGTTATTATTTTGGAGCATGGAGAATTATATTTCTAAAGCATGGAGCGTTGTATTTCTGCACGCAGCGTTATATTTTGAATACAGACATGACATCACTTAAATAAAAAAACGTTGAAGCATATTGCAATGTCATATCAAAGTTTCTAGCCTCTAGAACATTGAGAATGCTGCAAATGAGCATAGCCACTGTACTGCAATCCATGTTGCATGATTCATCAATTCCTGAAACGTGCTCTCCAGAACGCTGCAAACGGTCTCTAGGAAACACTGCCATATTTTATTTTCAAAACAACTAGGGAAATCACATTTGTTATTCTTAAAGTATTCAACGATTGAAGACATGGAAAACATTAATATCTCTGGAGCTTGGCTTGTGAAAGGGATTGTTTCTACTTACATTTCCCAGAGGAAACTGTAGACGCGATAAAAAATGCAATGCTTGACTTCTCTACGACCTGTTAATGAAATGGAATTCCATGTTAGTGTAATGATGATGCACGATTACTATATTATACTTTTTGCTGGAGATATTTTATTGACATTAGGGTTTTATGCCCTAGTAGAAATGCAACGTATATAAGTGCAGGAAGATTGGTAGAGGTACGGGGTAAGTCCAAAGAAGTCTACGAGTATATAGGCAGTATATAAGTTGTTTGGTGATACATATTCACAGGCGTAGATCCCTAACATATGATGCTAAAATGTATGGTGCTAGAAATACATGGCGGTCTCGACAAAGATTGAGAAACCTATGCTCAAAACATATGGTGCTCCCGGCTAGAAAACATATTGCTCAATTTATATGTTTTATACATATCTTCCTATAATCGAATAAGAAAGGCTTTGAATATGTTCCTCATGCATATTGTTATAATCATATTAATCTTCTAGTTTATTATCATGCCCCAAAAAGCTCACTCTAAAGGTTATGGTGTTTGTTGCAATTCAACCATTCATTTCTACATTAGATGCTCTACAACAGTTCAATGTTGTACTTGAAGCACTGTTGACAGATGTGTTGAGATTTTTTTTTTCTTTTGAAGCTTCTTTGTGGAGTTCGCCTTCATATTCACATCGTAAATCAATTTTGTTTTTGGTGACATTAGATTCTTTGTATGGGCATAATCTCTCTGTTGGCATCACAAAAGAGACCGAACGTCTTGTAGAGAGAAAATGATGGGTCATCTTGTGAAATGGTGCCACAATCCCAAAGCCCAATTAATCAATGTATTGTTTTGACTTGAAAAATGTTGTGAATAAACAAAGGCACAACTAAATATGGCTTAGTACAATTGATCGTGGAGGACAAGAGTTCTAAAAGCATAGTGAAGGAAGTAAACACCTTATAGTTGTTAAATTTCCAACATTAGAGTTGATGCTCTAGACAAGCCCTTGTAATTTGAATTTTCTTCGTACATAAAGACTTGATCGAGTCCCTTATTCATTATTGGTTTCCTATGCAGCCTCTACCTGATACCTTATTTTCCCAGAGGTTTGAGATAATTTTCATTTGAGCACTCCTTCTTTTACTTCAAATATTTGGGACATGCAAACTAGTAAGGATTATAGTCCATGTGCTTGAAAATCAACTTGAGACTAATAAAATACTAACTAACTATAGCCAACTTGTATTCTCATGTTGGCATCACATTCATTGTATCGTGTGATTGGCCTCATTTTATTTGTATCATCTGATTGGTATACATTCACTGTATGTATGGTATGATTGACATCACATCCACTATATGATATGTTCCTTGTGGAATCACTATAGGGTATTATCCCTATATAGCATCGCATAATTTTATATGAATGTCAGCATAGGCCATTAGTCTTATTGATACCTTGGACAAAGACATGAATAAGGGAGTGGTACTCATGGCATTTTCCCAATATGGTGAAGATCATCAATGACAAGTATATCTATGCAAGGGTAGCAAAATATGTGAAGGACAACTCTACTTTTTCAAAGGATGCCATATTTGAGCTGATAGATATAGCTGGTGATGGAGACAAGGCTAAGGATATTATTGAGGCTGCTAAGGCTTCCATGGGTCAAGACATCTTTGCAATTGACTTAATAAACATTGAGTAGTTTACACAGAGGGTTATAGAACTTTCAGAATATCGAAAGCAACTTCATTCTTATCTTTTGTCAAAGATGATAGACATTGCTCCAAACTTTGCAATATTGATTGGTGGAATGGTGCGTGAAAAAAAGTTTTCTCATGGGAGGCAGCTAGAGGCAAAATTCATGTTGTACATTGGCAACGTTCATTCAATGCCCAATAAAAGAAGAAATCATCCCCTTCTTTAATATGATGGAGGAAACCAATTACAATTTCTATGGCTATCATGCTAGGGAACTTCTTAGAATCAATGAAGCACTATATATATCTATATATATATGTTATTATATTTATATATATTTAATAGTTTTTTTGGGATATTGCTTCCTTATAATTAGAGAAAATGTTAATCCTCTGTAACCGTTGAAAGACAATCTGCTCTAGGTTCAATCATATATTCTTCCAATGAAAAACCCCTATGGAAGCTTCAAAATACATGATGCATATGAAATGGATGTTCGAGGTTGCTACAATGGTTTAATGTTTATTTTTGTAGATTTATTGCCTATTATATACAGGGTTATGGAGTTACATTCTCAAATACTTGCCTCTCATATTCAAATTCTCATGTACTTAATGATGCAATGCACTTATTCTTTGGCGACTATAATTCAGATTTTTTTTTCAATTGCAATATCTTACAAAGTGTTCTCTCAACTGAATATGTGCAACATTTTTCAAAATGTTTTCACAACGATATCTTACTGTATTCAATCATTTCTGAAGATTATTTGGAGCAATGTTTATGGAGTATCATTCAATCAATGATAGTTTCAACATTGTTTACATAGACCAATACATTACAGTTTACAGGCTACAAGACATCTATAACCCCTTTCCATTTATCTCAAAGGGGGATGTAAGCATAAGTTATGGGCAGCAATGAGAAACCAAGAGAGGAGAAATATCTTTCAGGACAAAAGAAGGAGGACAGATGAGTTTCCATCAATGCCAAAAGAGGATATTGTTGGAAATATTGGCATTGACGTCAAGTTAAGTTGTTTGATTAATGTCAATAAATTTTATTGATGTTACTAAGCTCACTAATGATAATTTATGAAGTGAAAAGTCTATGCTAATCAATGTGAAACCTAAACATTGAGACAAAAGCTGGAATACATATAATTGTTTGAACATAGAATGTAGATAATAAAATATGATTTGTCTCTTGTAATTATTTTTGAATGAGTTTTTAATTCAACTCTATTTCTTTTTACAAACAATTTTCTAAACTGAAAATGAAAGGACAAGCTTGTGAGTAGTTTTGGAAGTCCAAGAGACTATGTTTCATTTCATATTCCTTCAAAGAATACAAACAACCAAGAGGGCTTGCTTAAAAAATAGACAATGTGGAATGAAAATGGGTTCCTTTTTATGTATGGAAGTGGTCTGCATGAGAGAGACAATAAACAGTAGCAGAAGAGAAGGAGTAGTTCAGTGGAAAACTTGACAACAGAATTGGATATGAGGTAACCAACACTTGTGTCTTGAGAAATTTTGTTCTTTTCTATGTTGCAACTTCAAAAATAATACATTGTAGCATGTTGAGGTCGGAGCCTCCTATGGGTTGTAGCCTGCATAAAACTAGTAAGAGTTATAGCTTCCTTTGAGGTAGGAGCCTCTTGTAGGTTGGAGCCTACAAAAATATGATGTAAAAAAGGAGTAGCATCTTGCCTTCACACCACTTTCAGCCTAAATTTCATGGTTTTCTCCCTTTGGGGTTTCAAACTATATCTGGTGTCTTCATGTGTTTGATTCTTGCATGTTGTGTGAATGCTTTGAATTCTTGATAAACATATCAACAAACCACTCTCCTTGTAATCTGCAAAAGGAATACAATAACTAGTGAGAAAAAAACATAAATCATTGAGTGCATAAGAAAAAAATTAAGTTGATCAGAAATAAATAATTAAATAACTGATTGATCCCTCATCTGAGAGATCTAGAGGCTGGAATTTTGTAATTTGTAAGGAAGTGCTGATAGTTTGTCTTTGAGAAGGAGCATTATATTGTTGGGTGATCTTGCTTTTCATGAGGTAAAGAGGGCTTTGATGTTGGGAGGATGATGTTGGATCGGACAACTGGGTTGTAATTCTCCCTTCTATTTTAATAAAGTTCTTTGAGTTTCCCTCCATACAATCTTGTATTTGTGAATGTTGTTATTTGTGAATGCCATTGTATGTTCAATGTATTTCTGATTTTGCATTGTTTATGATAGAATAGATCGAGATGCTTTGATGGTGTTTTGTTACTTTGTTTCTACAGCTATTATCTAAGTGAGACAAGTAGGAGAGGAATTGCAAGCTCTATCAAGGGGGAGAGAAGTCAAGCAAGGATTCAAGCGGAAGATCCAGGTTGGTCCCTTTACTTCTCTCTTATCTATCATACATAGAGGAAATCACAAATTTCTTTGATTGTTTGTTTCTAGGATAGTTGCCAATCTTAGTGGGATTAGAAAATCGAAAAGACACTAGTTTTCCTGGAAAAAAAATGGCGACTCCACTGGGGTTCAAAAAGATGTTTTGTTTGTTTTGTTTTTTGTTTTATAAACTATAAACGGAGCCTGAAGTTAGCCATATAGCCTTTGAACTGCTCTTTCTCTGCAATTGCAAAGTAGATGAATGCCGCTTCAGTCAATCTCCGGTTTAGTTTATGATTTGAACATCTGACTTACAAGTATTCTAGATGCCCTTTTGGTCGCTCAGTAACCTCCCAAGATCATACCCCTGTACTTTTATCTTTACTATCCATAATATCTCAGCTTAACTCACTAAAATTAGCTGCAAATTTGAGACAAAACCCATCTCAGTTGCGCTTCTTGGCCCATCGCACTGTCTGTCACTGTCAACCAGTATGCATCGCACTTCCCGAGTGTAGCAGGTGTGATTCATACTTTTTCCTGTGAAGCATAGGTGTGGTGACTGAGTGATCCTATTTCTCTCCTTGAAATTTGGGGTTTTTTGTCCTTGTTTTCAGCTTTGTTTAGTTGTTTTTTGCTGCTTATGAACAATATCTCATTTCTGAAGCCTTCTTGCTTTACATGGTTCAACTTCCATTGATTAGGATTAGTAAATGTTTTTATGTATTTGTCCATCATTTACAATCCTTTCTCGAAAAGTTGCTTGAATCGATTTGTCGCTTTGGTAGAAAAGTGTCGTAATTGTCGTTTTATGTCAAAAAAGAGAAGTGTCATTGAGTCTTCCTTCTTTGGATAGTCAATTGAACTTTTTGCGATGTATTTGATTTGATTTTTTGATATTTGAAGTGTCGAAAGCATCTTGTATTCGAAATTGAAAAGTGTCATTTAAGTCTTCCTTTCATTTTGAAAAATAAATTGTCTGAAGAAAATATTTCAGATCTATACTTAGTTTTCCTTTTTGGCATTTTTCACATTAAGGGGAACAAAAAAAAAATACATGCATTTGTATTTGCATTTAGACTGTGTGCGAAAAATGAGTTAGGAAAAGTGCATTTAGTGTGTGCTCTTTGCTCTTTGTTTGAAAGAATCGTAATCTTCTTTCCTTAGTAGCTAGGATTTTCATTGCTAAAAATAAACAACGATTGCTTATCATTTTATATTGCATATTTAGGAATTTTACATCTACATCACACGGTGAACCTTGAAAGGAAAACTTCTAATCAAGAACAATTCTAAAATAAATTTCAATGAACTTAACAACACTTTGGAACCTAATGCAACACATCTAGAGGTCTAGGCTAGAGACATGTTCTAGCGTCATAAAATCTAGTAACTATCGTTTTCATTGAAGGTTGGGTGATTCCTCCTCTTTGATATGATAAGTGCTAGTATGGACTTGTGCTCCCTGTACTGTCGAGTATATATTGAGAGACCACAATAGAATTATATCCTTTATCCATAAGAAGCCGTGTCTGCTGCCCTATTGGTTGTAATGCAATGAACACAACATTCAGGAAGATTGACTGCCATACATAAATCCTTGGTAATTTCTCTTTAATTTATCACTTAGGTGTACATTGCAGTTTTGTGATTGGTTTGGTAATCCCTCTGTCTAGATTTCCAGAGTAGTCATTTTCGTTCCTTTTCGACTCCTTAAAAGAAAAGGTCCATCTGAGCACTTGTCACTTCAGGCTCATTAAAAATCGAAGGGGACTAGAGTCATCTTTAGCTTTTTTCTCGACTCTTGAAAATTGAAAAAGCAAAGTTTTGTCAAAGCGTCATTAAAATTTATTAATTTGGAATAACATCATTTTCCCCTTAATTTTGAGTTGATCAAGTAATCCGCAATCGTGGAAGAAAGTCAATCAAAACCACGTTGTTCATGGAGACTAGTGATTCAACCATATTTGACCCTGAAAATGAAGCCATTCCGGGAAAAAAGGTCTCATTTAACTGAGTCCAATTCACCTGATTTATTTCAGAGACTATAGTTACTCCGATCATTTATAGTACAACTGCCTTTACAGAACAAGTTCCGTAGTTACAAGAGGACATTAGAACTAATCCTAGTGTAACAGTAGACTCTTCTATACTTGAAATAGCTCTAGCTAGAGTTGATCCAGAGACTAAAGTCCACTTACCTGAACATCTAGAAGTTGAGTTCCAGAATTCAGAAGTTGTCACCCCTCCAGTATCTGTCACTGTAGAAGCTATACCTTCTTCGGCTCTAGAAATATTTTACGGACTTGACGGTCTACCTCTTCCACCTAGACTGATTGCTATAGAGGAGATAGTAAAGGATCTTCCATCCAGTACCTCATTACATTTTGGAACTGGGATCCACTTATATCCTTCTACTCCTAAATTTTGTTCTTTTAATCATCCTTCATCGCAAGATCCTATCAAATCGCTAGGAAATATTTTGGATAGACTAAATATGCACGAACAACCATCAACATCTAGGATTGTGTCATCTAATACAGCCACAACAGAACTTCCTACTGCCATTCCTATGATGTTTGTTGGTATACCCATCTGTCCCAACTAGTTACCAATCGCTAGTTGGAGTCCACTTAGGGACTGTTTCAATGACATGGTTTGTTCCTATTTGTTCATCCAAAATCCCATCTGGTGTTTCTTATGTTGAAACTCAGCAAATTGATCTTGCATGCCAGTATCAATTTGGGCAGACTAGTCTTCAAAGACCAATATATCCTTTGAACACTGGATTGCCGCCATATGGAGGGCAGTATGATTTTTCATTGTTCCCTCCTGGAGAACAACCATATGAGAGTTCAAAAGAAAATTCAGGTCAAACTGGAATTACACCCAGTGGTTGGGTACCAATACTACCTCAATAACCAAGGGTTGTATATTCAATGCAACTAGTCCAACCTATGTTGAATATTCCTACTACACTTGCTATTGTGACTGTATCGCAAGTACAAGCACTGCCTGTTGTATGTCAACCTCAAGTCTCTCAGGTTGCAATACAACAACCCCTTGTCTCTATGGCTCAATCACAATATCGGGTTAGTGCTTCCTTACCTGGAACGAACCAGGCTAAAATGGGTACTATCACTTCGCATCTTGGTCAATCATCCAGTATTGGGCAACAACAAATGGTCCAACAACCATGGCTGGTATAATATCAACAACCGCAATTCTAGAAAACTTATCGAGGACCTGAGCAAGAAGGCTTTGTAGGTAATGGACAACTGCATTTTCAAAATGGTTATCAACAACCATACTATAATGGTTATGTTCAACAACCTTATCAAAGTTACTAGCATCAGATACATTATGCTGGTATGCAAAGACCTACTACTCAGGAAATCCCATCTTATCTTGGGTATGCTTCGCCAAACCTGAATCAACAGTTGCCTTTTGTAGCAACTTTATAATTACCAGATTTGAATCGACTGACGAATGATCCAATTGCATACGCCCCTTGGTGGCCAGCGATTCCTCATAAACTTCCCTCTGATATTCCTAAATTCAATGGAAATCCAGGTGAAGATCCATCAAATCACATAATGAATTTTCATTTATGGTGCTCATCTAACACCCTAAATGATGATTCGATTAGGCTTCACCTTTTTCAGAGAACTCTCACTGGTCCAGCAACGAAATGGTATATTGAATTGCCTAGAGCTTCATTTGACAACTTTAGTGCCCTTGCCACTACTTTTCTAACCCACTTTCAGTTACCCATAAGGTACGAAATGGGGACAGAACTCCTTACCAACTTTAAACAGACAATATCTACTCACATATTTGATCATATTCATGAGTGGAGACGTCGTTCTCGAATGGTAAAGATGTATGTTCCTGATCAACTTCTAGCTAAGTGGTTTATTAAGTCATTATTGCCTTCTATTACTGAGGATGTGGCGAAGGGAGGAGTTGTCACTGAAGAGCAAGTCATTGCTTGTGCTCAATATTTAGATTTAATATATACTCAGTCTAGCATGCTCTACAACAAAATTATTGACTCTCCTAGACCAGAATTTTCCATTCCTCCCCCTCCTAAATCTAATAGGGACTCTGACACTGGTGACGGCGTGATCGGTACCTCAAGTATGCAAACCACAAAGGCTCCATCTGGTAAAGCCTTTGCAGTTTCTAGTGAAAAAGAAAATGACAAACCTCTTACCTCGGAGATCAATGCCGTGTCATCTGACAAGGGCAAGAATCCAAAGCAACCAGGGGGCAAGAAAAAAGGGAAAAATAATAAGAAGAAATAAGAAAATTCACCTCCTGAAAAACCTTCTGAAAACCCTGCGGGGCAAAAGAAACCTCGTTATCCATGTTTAATATGTAACAACGAGCATTTCACGAAAGATTGTCCACATTGAGCTGAGGTTGCAAAATTTTTAAAGACTTCAAATACCTCATTGGTGTTGACTGATCCATTTCCAAACCCAGAAACTAACCTGGTTGCTATCGATCATGCTTCCACATCCCAAGTGCTTATGCTATCCATCTTGAAGCAGCAAAATGATGCTTTGATATAGAAAAGGAATAAAGATTATGGGAATCCATAGTCGTCGAACAACAAGGCTACAGATCAACCTAGTAGTTCAACAACAACTTTGCCAGAAGTTGTTCCACCCATCATTTCTGAATTAACTATAAAGCTGCCAAAGGAATAGTACATAAATCGACATTTAATCCTCGTGCTCGACTATCACAAAATTATAATATAGTGGAGGATTTGGTTCAATCCCGATCCGCTATGTCAACACTTGAAGTACTACAGAATTGCCCCTCCGAAAAGCAGGCTTTGTTATCAGCAATAGGTGGGATTGATCTAGTGGATTCCAATCTTGTGGCCTTTAACCATAAAGGATACAAACCTCAGTTACCGGCCCAAATCGCTTTCCTTATACAAGTAAAAGCCCTCAATAAAACAGTTCATCGAACAATCATTGATGAGGGGGCATCTACCTGTATTATTTCAATGAGTTGTTGGAAAACTTTAGGTTCACCACCCTTGTCACGATCATCAACAACATTAAAAGCATTCAATGGAAGAACATACATGACATATGGGATCTTAAGTAACTTGCAAGTTGAACTAGGGGGCAAGACAGTAGAAATTGAAGTCGAAGTCATTGAGGGAAACCTCGACTACAATATATTACTGGGAAGGCCTTGGATTTATGCTATGGTCGCCGTTGTGTCAACATATTTTAGAAAGATTGCATTTCCCTTCCAAGGTGGAATTACAATCGTTGACCAACTAACCTTTTTCCCCAACAGTTCACAAGCTACTGGAAGCATTCGATTGATCCATGGAAGTTCTCAATCGCTTCAAAATGTTAGAGTAGGTCTACTAAAATACCCTTCCTTAATGAGTACTTTTTCCCTTCGGCCTCCAAGTAATCTGGCGGAAGTTGCCACAATAGAAACCTGTCATATGATATCTTCTACATCATCAAAGATTAAGAAGAACTCTGATCGTTTTGATAGTGTGGATCATCGCGAGGTATTGCTCTCAAGCCCCATAGAATCTTTGTAGCAACCGATTTTCTGGGCCTAGGTGGTGAACCCAAATCAACACTTAGCGAGTGTTTGGATAGATAGGTCTCTAGAGTATGGTACCTCTTCCAATCCTTGGTGCCATATACATTCTACAGATGAAGGAATCATTTAGTCGATAATGATTGGAGAGACACCATGGGAAGATTACCACCATTGTTCCCACCTTCAAAATAACAATGAAGATTATTCAAGCGACCTTAATCATCCTTTAGTTTTTGATTTTCTATCAAATACTGTAAATACAGTGGATTCCGAGTGAAATCTGTCCAATATTGAGGAAACTATCGCCGTTAATATCTTGACCAAACCTAATGTTGTAGAGAATATTCATGTTGAAAAATCTTGTTCTCCTTCAGAACTGGAAATATACTGCAGTCTCTTTCGTGAATTCAGAGATGTCTTTGCATGGTCATATGAAGAAATGCCAAGCATTGACTCGAGAATCATTGAACATGAAATCAAGATGTATCCAGATGTCAAACCAGTATGACAATGGCTTCGACTGGTTCACCCGAAGAAAGCCGCTGCCATTAAGGAAGAAGTTGAAAAACTTTTGCATGCTGGTTTCATTTACCCTATTCCTCTCACTGATTGGGTATCAAATATTGTTCCTATGATGAAAAAGCAAGGAACGATTAGAGTGTGTGTTGATTATAGGTATGTAAATCAAGCGTGTCCAAAGGACAACTACCCTACACCCTTCATGGACCAGATAATTGATGAATGTGCCGGATGCGAAATCTTTTCATTCATGGATGGATTTTTCGGGCACAACCAAATCAATATCCACCCACAGGACAAGTCCAATACTGCATTTATATGTCTATGGGGCACATTCGCATACCGTAAACTACCTTTCGGTTTGAAGAATGCAGGGGAAACTTTTTAGAGGGCAATGAACTACGCCTTCCATGACATCAAGCACATCGTTCAACCATATCTTGACTATCTACCGACTCATTTGCGAAAGCAGACTGATCATCCGTAGCATTTGAGAGCCATATTTCTACGTTGCTGACACTACAAGATACGATTCAATCTGCACAAGTGTGTGTTTTGTGTTGGTTCTGGTCGATTACTTGGTTTCGTAGTTTCTAAGGACAGAATTCGACTCGACCCATGTAAGGTTTATGCAATCCTTGACATGCCTCCACCTTCAAATTTGCTTCAGATTTAGAAACTCCAAGGGAAAGCTAACATTCTAAGAAGGTTCATTCCAAATTACGCCGAACTTGCTAAAGGTTATATGCGTCTTTTGAAAAAAGAAGTACCCTTCAACTGGGATTAGGTTGCATAAGCTTCCTTTGATGCTTTAAAAGGATCCCTAGTAAAAGCATCATTAATGTATGCTCCTGACTATCAAAAAGACTTTAAACTGTATCTTGCCGCTACAGATACAGCCGTCACCATGGTTTTAGTGCAAGAAGACAATGGAATAGAACATCCTATGTATTATTTAAGACACAAATTAAATGATATAGAAAGCAAGTACTCCTATGTTGAAAAGCTAGCTTTAGCAGCTACTCAAGCAGTATAGAGATTTCGACACTATATTTTCTTTCGCAAAACTACCATTTTGTCAGATTGCAACCCTATGACCTACATTCTGTCGCGTCAATTACTAGGGGCAAATATTCCAAATGGGTAGCCATTTTGCAATAGTTTGATCTGAAACTCACCAAATCCAAATCAAAGAAATCTCTCGTCTTCGCGGAGTTACTTTGTGACCTCCCATCGTCGTCCAATGATTTAACATCTAAAGCATCAATCATGGATGAGACTCTATTTTTGATATCATCAAGCGATCCCCGGTAAGGAGGTATGTTGGTCTATCTCCAAACCCAAAACTTTAGGCCTAACACCTCTCGCTCTAAACAAGGGCGTATTCGATACCAAGCTAAAGACTACATGATTGTTGGTGATACACTTTACCGTCGTGGTGTCGATATAGTTTTGCAAAGGTTCCTCACGAATGAGGAGGCAAAAAAAGCTCTAAATGATTGTCATTCAGGTGCATGTGGGGGGAATCTATCTAGTTACGCTACTGCACAAAAGATCTTACGAGCTGGTTACTTCTGGCCCATTATATTCAAAGATTACATAATTGCAGTCAGAAGTTTCCATGCTTGTCAGATTTTTGATCGCAAAACCGGATTAACACTTGCGCCACTGCATCCAGTAGTTGTTGTTGGTCCATTCGCTAAATGGGGCATAGATTTCATGACATGTAACCCCACCTCGGCTAGGGGGCATGGGTATATTATAGTAAATGTCGACTATTTTACAAAATGGGTCGAGGCGATGCCTACATTAAACAACAACAACGAAACAACTGCTCTTTTCTTTTTTAATCATGTAGTCTCTAGATTTGGTTTCCACAGGCTATAGTCACAGATCATGGATTGCATTTTCACAATCACATGATGGTTGAATTGACTGCCAAATTAGGACTGTCCCAAGATAGTTCTACTCCATATTATCCACAGGCTAACGGACAGGTTGAGGCAATCAACAAAGTCCTGAAGCGCATGCTGCAAAGAATGATTGGAGTCCACAAATGGAATTGGCATTTAATCCTGTACTCAGCTCTATGGGCATATAGGAAAACGATAAGAAATGTGACTGGATTTACACCCTTTTAGTTGGTGTATGGTCTGGAAGCTATATTACCAATTCAGTGTGAAATTTCATCTCTCAAGCTCGCAATTGATCTGCTTCCCGAAACTTTAGAGGAAGAGGCTCGTTTCTTAGAACTAATCCACTTGGATGAAACTTGTCGTGATGCCACGCTGGCTAATGAAGCACATAAGAAATGTGTCAAGGCACAATTTGATAAAAATGTTAAGCCTCCTGTCTTCTAAGAAGGTGACCTGGTCTTGCTTTATGATTAGGACTCTGACAAATTGGGAGTAGGCAAGTTCGAACCATTATGGATGGGCCCCTACATTGTTAAACGAGTATTGACAAAAGGATCCTACAAGCTGGTGGATTATGATGGGATTCCATTGTCACAATCCTAAAACGGGTTGTATCTTAAGCGTTACTATGCTTGATTAAGTGTAGTATGCTCTTTGTATATATTGTTTTGTTACATTTTCATTTTCTTTTAGAGTTTTCATTTTGGTTAGGTAATCCACTTTGCATTTGTTGGAGGTGTCAGAATTTTCGGAATCATTTATTGGGTATGTCGACGGGGCTATTCGTAGCACGCGGAACCTATCTTCTGTGGCCTAGGCCATTTTCACTCCAAGTGGCGAGTTAGTAAGTTTCAGGGGGGATATGTATTGGTAGATTGACGAACAACATTCCTGAGTATAGTGCGTTGAATGAGCTTCTCTCTAATGCCATTTCACATGGCATACACCAACTCATTGTCAGGCTAGATTCACAACTTGTCATTCTACAACTTACTGGCGTCTATTCCGTTTGGAACCCAGCGATTTATCGTATGTTCCTAAGAGTCAGGATTTTGGAAAGGCAGTTTGATTCCATTCAATATCAACACATTTCCAGAAACTTAAACACATTAACTAATTCATTAGCAAACTATGTGTTAGATAGACATTTGCAACACTTGTAAAGAAAGCATTTTACACTAACATTTGCATCAGGATTGCATAACTTAACCAAAATAAAAATCTGAAAATAAAAAATATATAGTTGTTTATAGTTTTTACAAAATGTCTTATGTCCAAGACAAAATCAGTCACATGACTAAGAAACTCAAAAATGAATGCAGAAAAGCATCCTAGACTAATGATGTTGGTGATAACATGTCACCGTCTGTGCGATCATGCACAAGAGCCTGGTCCATCGACTCGACACACCAGTAGTGTGGCGATGCAACCTTAGAGGTAACTCATCGGTCCTGACATCCTGAATACCGAGAGTGAGGCCCTCGATTTGATCCTGCAGCACTGACAAGGTCTCCTATATGTCCAGATCTCGAAGGACGACTCTCCCTACAGCCTCTCCTACTAGAGCGTCAGTTGCTGCTTGTGGACGTACTGCTGGTCACACTAGCCCAATATCTGCACACACATATGAGTTTTAATTAGTCTTGGTAACATTTAAGCACACAAAAACATTATAAAACTGATAAACAAAAATGTGGTCGAATCATTTTACCTATCGCACTCTACTGCTCGCCAGTTGCTAATGCCAAATCCAGGTCGTCTTGGAAATCCATCCCAACATATGGGTACTCCACAAAGACCATCTCCTGGCAGTCAAAACACTCAAAAACAACATCAGAGAAGGAAATATGTGACTAACCAGCATGTTTGGCCATAAGATCAACCCATATCTGCATCCGTGGGTCCCTCCATGCTGGCAATCCTAGTGAAATGTTTTGAGGCTGCATCAGTGGAATCCTGTCCAAGGCAAAAGTAGTCAATATGGAACCGTAGCCAAAATTCTTGGATCTTCCATTCTTTACCTTGGAGAGTTGTTATTTTATGACAAGAAGTACCAACTCACACCAGTTGAACACCTTTGGTTCCGGGAACTCCAGGGCGTGCGACATGTAAGATTTTTTTCCAAATGAAAGCTGAGCTACCAGCTAATCTAGCAAAGGTAAATAAAATGGTCCTCAAGGGCCAATTAGCAACATCTGAGACATTGATCTTGCCATCTCTGTTAGGCTGAGATCCATCTCTATAGAACTGATGAATATAATCTCTCATAGATTCACCCCCACGAGTGGATCCTGATAGTGAAAGAGGGGCACCACGCCTCGATAACCCCATCATAAAGTAGATATCCTCGATTGTCAATGGAATAGATTTGCCTCTGATCTAGATTACTTGGTTGATCGGATCCAAAGCATCAACAAAATACTAAAACAAACTGATTTGTTGCCTCATGCTAGATATACGAAAGAATTTGAGCAAGCCACATTTTCGTAATGCAGTAATTGTGCCTTGATCGTGTAAGGCGATCATGTACTCTTCTTCATGTTCACGTTCATGCCATGTGATGACCATCTTGATCCAACAAATATCTGAGACACAGACAAAAGATGAATTAGGGTCCAAATTTGAGCAAAAACAGGCAAAATTTTCATGAGAAATCACTGTGTAAAGTTTCCCTTCTGCACCCATCGCACCCTGCCTTTGAGTAAGGTGAGATGCATATTGACTGGCTAGTGTACATCTCATTATGCATCACACCTTTTGATATAGGCTAGGTGCGATGGTTGGAGAATGATTTCTTCAAATCCCAGGGGCCCAGAAAGAAGGGAAAACTTGCTCAAAATTAAGAAAAGGTGGAATGAAAATGAAGAGCTTAGGGTTAGCTCCTACCTGGTCCTGATAGCACGGAGAATAGTCCACCGGATCTACCACAATCAACTTGTGAAATTTGAGGGGGAAACCACTCCAGAGCTCCAAATCCCAAATTTGAAATGAAATGATGAAAATGAGAGGTAAAACTACTTTTTATGTTACTATTCATGTATTTCAAGTAAAATGTTAGTTTTTTAATTCATTTTTTCGGGCATATATATGTATTTCTAAGCAATTTGATGGAGCAATTGAGAAGGTTGAATGACTGAAGAAATAATTTAATGTGTTAAACGGTGAATTGAACATCTTTGACCACTGTAAATGAGCAATGTTTCTGCAAGGTTCAAGCTTGTTAAAAAATAAACCCGCCAATGAGTAATGTTTCCACAAGGTTCAAACTCATTAAAAAATAAACCTGTCACTGAGCATATGTTCCCCAAAGTTCAATCTCGTTAAAAAATGAACCAACCTTTAGTAAATAACCTTTGTGATTGCCATTCTATCTGCCTTTTGAACCTTGGTTGTGTTCCTGCCACAACCTCCATTCTTTGGCCAATCATACACTTCCACTTGATTGTTTACCTTTTTGAGGAATAGCTACGATGAGTGGTCTTGTTAGCCACCCTCTTCACATCACCATGTTTTTAGAAGTTCCAAGCTTACCTAGAACCAGTTGCTACCCTAACCACCACTCGTTCCTCAAAAAATAGTCTCCTTTAAACTCTTTTAAGACTCATTAAATATGAAAAGATTGTCGAGCAGTTGGCCTTTCCAGCTCGTTAAAGTGATTGGAAGTGCCATCCCTCCTATACATTTTAAATCTTTTTCGGACCTGAGGGATTATCACATGAAAAATTTTGAGTGCTTGACTTTTTCGGCTCGTTAGAGTGATCGGAAAACTCATCCCTTTCGTATTATTTTATCCTTTTTTGGACTTAAGGGATTATGCTACAAAAAAGAACTACTGGAGTTTCCTTTTCATCCCTTTTCAAACTCTCTAAACATGGAAAGAACCAAGTTATCCTTGTCATTAAAACTGTTAAAACAATAGCGACAAACTTGTCCACCTAGAAAAGAACGAGTTTCACTGTCGCTAGGCTCACTAAAACATAGCGACAGGTTTGCCCAGAGGGAAAATTATAGAACAAGAATATGTTATCCTCCTCAAGCTTGACAAAAATAAAGAGGTATTGGTCAGCAATGATTGGGGAAAAAGGGAAGAAAACTTGAAGGATTTTAGTGGTAGTAGGTTGCTCTTGAACATGACACTTTCACTCCATCACCATGATTTAGTCGGGTTGGGTTGTTCCCTGGTCATATCACCATTGGTCCTCCATACCATCCATTTTTTGGGGTTAACGCTACCAATCCGTTTCAGTGTCACCGATATGTTCAAGAGAATTCATTCAAAGAATTTACCATCTAGTTATTACCTCATCCACTACAATACCTTCACCCTCCATTTTTCATGACCGCCATTCCTGAACCTTGTATCGTCAGATCGTTTTTCACCTCTAGAAAATCATTTTCTTCATTTCGTGTTGTAGATGTGGGATACATTAAGGCCCTCTTATGACGGGTCACTTCTTGTCGACATTAGCTCATTATCCAAGAAGTTGACTTAGAAACAACCCTTTCAGTACTTTGAAGCTTTCATGCCTCAATGGCAAGTTTCTCACTTCCGGCGACAGGTTTACATCAATGGCCTTCGACCGAAAGATTTTGCGTGGTGTTAGACATCAGATTACATATTCACATGATGTGAATTGTATTGTAGTACCTTTAGGGTCATTATCATTATTGGTGATTCCTCTCGTGCCAGTTAACAACTTACATTATTGGCTAGTAATCAGACAATGTCTTTTCATGTTCGACTTGAGGACATCTTTTCACATGGATCGACTTGTACATAGGGCAAAGATTGAACGAGTTTGAAGACCCCATATCTAGTTTCATCCATCTAAGCTGTGATATATTTAGGAATATAAAGACATCAGTTGTACACAGAAGCTGCATAGATGATCACCCAAGCTAGGGATGATGACTCTACACATAAAGAATCACCAGTCTGCAACTGCAAACGATTATCTATCCTATGTACATGAAAATGAATTTATAAATATGAGCATGGGAATGCCCGCCTCAGCTAGATCATGGAAATAATATGATGATGATGTATTGTATTGTATCTTATACAGGTCACCTTCCAGTTCGAATACCTCAGATCCTCATGATAAAGAATTTCACCCGACATCAAAAGATTTACGACTTCATGCTTTAGGGGGCAACTGTTATAGACATATTTGGGCATTGCAACCCCAATCTTATATGTCAATAAACCGAGGGCTCTTTAACCCCTAAAAGTGTTGTTTCACACCCTAAAGGATCATGATCAATTGATTACATCATTCCCCAAAAGTTCCACCTGAAAACCCACTCAGAACTGGCCAAAACTGCATGACACTAACTGCGCCACTGTCAGGGTGCGATGCATACTGACTTCTACACTATCCAGGTGTGATGCATACTGAATGCTCATGGAATCTTCTAGAAACTTCTCCTATGATACTTGCCTCTCTGAATTCGCCTAGGGATGAGTAAGAGATCCAAGAAATCTCCAAGTGGAACTAAGAACAACAAGTGGAATGACACTAATCAAAA
>APFE031009024.1:60704-87556 GCA_000404065.3 Pinus taeda
CTTCTTTCACCACCAGAATCGATCTCGCAAATCTCCCCCTGAACAGGGTCTACCACAGGCCCAAGCGAAACCCCTCGGCAACAAAGGCGTCCTCTTGAAGCCAAAACAGCTCTGATACCAAATGTAGGCTTTAACTCCATACATAAATTACCTGCATATGAATTTTAAAACACAAAAAATAAACAATGCAAGATCATAACACATAAAACACATATACACAGAGATTTTCCCCTGGATCCCAAAACTGGGACTACTAGCTTGATTTTTCATTATGCTTCTTTCAATGTTACAATACATATTTATACATGCTAAAGCATCCAATACCATGGAATGAAAACCATCACATCCAATACCATGGACCGAAAACCATCGCGTCCAAAAACATGTGTGAAAATCATGCACAAAACCATAGGTGGGTCCGCCCAACCTAACATAGGGTCCAAAACCAAAATTTTCCAGGGCATTGCCCCAGACCCCATAAAGTGGGATTACGGGTGCCCTTCAAACCCCCTGTTAACTACGTGGAAAGAATATAACACAACCCAACAGAAATAAAATGTCATGAAATAAAAGTAAAGATAAATGGATAATGTAATGAAATAATCAAGAGCTATATCAAGTGAAAAATATATGCAAGGAATATAACTAAATGAGAACTAGGGATATCATGTAATGCAATGATGCAATAAAATTCAAAATGAATGCATAATGACATGTGCATGCCTAGATAAATGTAGAATGCATAATGAAAAATGAAACATGTATGTGAGTGCAAAAGATGAGACCACTAACTAAATGAAAAAACAAAGCACAAAATAGTGAATCACAATTATATTCAAGATGACATTATGTGATGCAAGGTGCCAACATCTAAACACAAACACAAGTAAAATTATCATGCAATGGAACTAAGTAAATGTAAATCAAATGTAATTATGTATAATAGAGCAAAACTATACCAATAAGAAAACAATCTCTCTTTAACCTAAGTCCTAATCTAATTGAAAATAAGGTCAAAATCATGTGAAACAAAACTTCCAATCCAACCACAAGAGCTCCTCTCGACCCAAAAACACAAATATGTAAGAAATTAGTACCAACATGGAATAATGAGCAAAAACAAAGAGATTTACTTGAATAGCTCGAACATGATAACGAAGGTCACACTTCCATGCAAAAGAGTTAGCTAGAAAATAATTTTCTAACCATGCTACAACTCTATCATGATAAACAAACGATGAACATGAACATCCTAAAAATTCCTTATAAATGTGCATTCATCCACATTTAATTTATAGAAAAATCAAGATAAAATTGAAACTTCTTATTTGTAGGACAACTTGCTAGATAAGACTCCTCCAACCAATCAATGATTCTATCATGAAATCCAAAATTATAAGGTTGAAACTTCTGCAAAGCATTCAAATGTGAGGATTCATTTGGTGTAATAATTCTAGGGAAAGAATCTCATGTAGAAAGTATAATTTGATATTAATTAGCAATCCTTTCAAGATAGTGAGAACTTGACATAACCATCAATGGAAGCTGAAGTGCCTCAACCTCTTGACAAGTCTCGAAACTCTTAAATGATGGATCATCAAATTTTGGTGGCTTCGAAAAATAAAAAATTGAATGTGAACTACTATCATTAGAGGTATGAGTGAAGACATTATCAATAGGATCACAACTGTTAAATCCACCAATTTGATGACATTTGACATTTAACACATGATACTCTTAATGGATTAAGAATGAGGATGAATTAATCAAAGGAATTTCTTGAGATTTCAGAGATATAGAATCCTCCTCTTCACCTAGTAAAGATTGTATATTAAATAGATCATAAGGATTGGATTCATTCTTTTCATCTTCAACTTGTGAAACCACACCATCATGTACCATATTGAAATCAAGACCAACAACATAACAATCTAAACGATTTGAAGACATCACTGGTGTAAAAGATTCATCAAATAAATCAGGGTACAATAAATAATTTGTTAAGGATGAAGGAAGATGAAAAGAAATAGGTGAAGAAAAATCAATCCTAACTAATTCTGATTCAAAACTCACATCCTTCCCATTAGTATTATCCAGAGGAATCAAGGGATCAACATGCATGTTGTGCACTAAGGCATCATTTGAATATCCACTATCACCCAAACAATTCCTTGCTCATGGCATGGAGGAAAAGGTAAGAGTACATCATGGGAAGAGGGGGATTATCTAAATCATCACAACTTTTGTCAATATGAGAATCAAAGGATGGTCTACCAATATTATTTTCAGTTTGAGCTTGCTCCATGTCAACAAAGTTTATTTAAAATTCTTAATCAAGACAACTCTGCCCCTTTCCATCCAAAGTTTCCTTATTACCTGGTTCATTATCAATAGATATGTGCTTATTAGTACAATAATTAAGTTCAATTGACAAGGAAGACGGAGGAGGAAAAGGGAAATCAGGGTGAACCATTTCCACCTATGAAATATGAGGTTTTATTTGACTTATACCCAAAACAAAGGTAGACATAAATAAATTAGGGAACATGACACTTGAATCCTTGGATTTTTTATTTTCAATATTCAATTTGGATTTAGATTCCCTCTTAGAAATGCCAACGAGACATGTAAAATACCTTATTAGATGATACCAATCCTTATGTTTCTCATCAATTTTATAGCAGATGTTGAGAAATCTATTGGAAAAATCATCCACTAATTCATACAACCTCATTATAAGTTCATAATTTTCTTTAAATAAATCCTTAGAAGTCTACTCTTGAAAAGTAGACAAAAACTTTTTGAATGAACTATTTAAAATAATTAATTGAATCATACAACAAGGATTTACACCATGACTTGACATGACATTGAAAGGTGAAAAATAAAATTTTGCATACGACACTACCATGATGAACATCGTTACCAACACAAATATCAAGAAATCATAATATATGCTTAGACGTAAAGATTTCCCCTTCACCATCAAGCATATTCTTTGGCAAGAGATTGAATAAATTCCAAGGGATTGAAAGATTTACCTTTTCATAAAAACATCTTGAAATAAAGATATGGGAAGGAGCCATTTCAAGGTCAAAGAAATAAAAACAAACTCCATAGGATATTTTCACTCCTTTTAGTGCCAAGTATGTTGATGGTGCTAGATATTCCATTAACAGTAGGTGGTCTCTCTAGTGTGAAGTCCTAACTAGAACACACAACCTTCGGGATAGGAGCCCCATCTGGTTTGTGGGCCCAGTTGCCATCTTGTATGTATATGTTGCTCTTGGATTTCAAATGCATAGAAAGGAATGTGAGAGCAAGTGTAAAATTCATAAAGAATGAGGAAAAAATCAAATCTCCATTGATAGGTTTCAAAACATAATAAAAGAAAGTAGTAGCAAAATAATGAGGAAGAGTATGCCTTAAATAGAGAATTAGCTAGATGAGAGTCACTACGACATAAATAAACAAGAATGTTAGAAACTAATTGCAAATTAATTCATAAATTAATTACTAACATTGCATGGAATGAAAAGAAGATATTCAAAGAAAGCATACTAGTTGCATACAACAAGTTAACATGTAACCAATATGTAAACACACATGCATAAAAAACAAAAGGATGGATATCCATTACAAGTGATATTAACTTGCATGAGAATCAATGTAATAGGTATAGATATTCTCATTAAATGCTAATAAATCCAAGCACATGTATTGAAAGCCTCTCGAAACCTAATAGTGGGATGAGAATATTTCATATCATCTTCAGAACATAAACCCTAGCCTCACAATCACTTTTCCTATTAACTACCAAGAGCAGATGCACTCAAAGCCTACAATGCTACAACTATACTAAAACATTCAATTGCCAAAATACGTCACACAAATGAGGTATGAGGGGAATTTATACAAGTGGATAGGCAACCTTTCACCTTTCCCATGACCTTTCAAATGCCCTCATTGCCTATCCGACTCATAAAATTTTACACATTCTAAATGACCCTTGGCATACATTTACAAATCAATAAAGCAATAAAATGGGCTTTGATTTTTGCACATGTAGATTCATAGCATCATCAATCATACTAGCAACTTTAACTTTAAAATGGTACAAGGTACACCTTGATGAGGATCCATGACATTCATGATAATATGTGAGACAACTACAATTTGTAAACCTAAGGCATATACGCAATGCCCTTTGAAATATCCCTATAATTAAAAGAGCTTGTTAGCTTGTTCATTTAAAACCAAGGTTCATTTTAATAATGCCTAAGTTTCATTTAAATGTCCTAAACTATCCATTCACAAATAGATAAACCCCAGTCATTGGAGTTATGAAAAGAAAGATAATCAAGGGATGATAATCATTGCTACAAGCCAAGGTATGGTCTCTAGTATGTGCTTCATCGTCTTACAATGATTTTCAAAGGAAAAATAAATTTCTTAAACCTTCACATCTTCCTTAATATAATCCTATGACCATGATATTTAGAATTAATGGATTTTCCTGGTTAAATCGGCCACTAAAACATAATAATATTAAAATAGGACAGCTAAAACACAATAGATTTACACAATAATATTAAAATAGGACAACTGAAACACAATAGGTTCAATGCCATGAATTTATGTAATGGGGTGGCCTTTTGACCAACTCTATGTAGCTTCATTCCTGCATAACAATTAAAAGGGATCATTAATATCTCCAATAATGATCACTTCAAAAATGCAAACGTTTAAATTTAAATGCCCCCATAATGTTGTTGTACAAATGGATAAACCCTAAACCATGAAATCATGAAAACAAAACAGGGAAATAGGTAAATTATTGCCACAAAATAAGGTACAATCGCTAGTAAGTGCTTCATTATCTTTTACAATTTCCAAGGAATGTTAGCTTTCTGAAACCACTACATTACTTCTTTACACATGCCTATGACTATGGTCTTTATGATTAATGACACTCTCATGCATAAACTAGCCTTTACATGGCCACAATAATTTTTCTCTATATAACTTAAAAATAATAATAGTAGTATATAATAAACTTAAAGCCATAGTGAGTGAATTCATGTGATGTAATAGGTTTCTTTCTATCTTCATTACTACAAGAAAAAAACCAATAATTAGGGTACAACATGGACACAATTAGTAATAAATTAATAAAACATATAACAAGTACCCTGAGATTTCCCAAACTAACTATGAAGGGTTGGAAGGGGTTTACAACCCTGGAGAGTTAATTTTGATTTTTCCAACACAGTTGATGAATCAATTTCACTGTTGCGATTCCAATTTAGCATGTGCTTTAATATATCCTTCACTTGTCCTTTTCTTCAAATAGCTTGTGTTAAGAGAGAACGAGTTAGATATTTGTAGCTAAGATCGCATTGTCTCCCACATCAATGGTGCGTTTGCTTTGGATTGCCATTACACATTTGTTCCTCCCTCTTATTCAAATTCTATTCGAGTACAAAACCTTCACATCACTGGTGTATTAACAAAGATTGAAAATTTAGGGTTGATGCATAGTTGATGCATTGCATTGGAGGTATAGAAGGTGAATCTTTGTGAAGAGAAGGCAAGAGAAACACTAAGGTAGCTCTACATACGATTAGGTATGGGACATTACACACATAAATGTGTGATTATTCAAAATATCAATGTTGGTTGTGTTGGCCATGAGCGTTACTATTGTTTTTCTAGCCCATTATTGTAATTTCTCCATGCCATATTAGGGAGCGAAGTTGTCCAATGTCTTGTTATTGGTTATTATCTAATGCAACCATGTATTGTTTTCTAAAGAACTGTTGGCTATCCTTTCAACGTATTGTGTATTAACATATGTTTCAACGCACCATCATTTAATATATATTTCAATGCACCAACATTCAATTTATAACTCAATTAACCAACAATATAATTCAACTCACTTGCATTTTTATATGTTTCAACATAGTTTTATTTGTTTTATAACCTTTACATTACCATTCAACACACTTTGCAAGTTTTATCTCCTTAATGCAACCCTTTTATCTTTGCATCAACATAGAATTTGCATATAATCCAATGCCTTTTTTATTGCCATAACACACTTGCATTTGATTCAAAGCCTTTGTATTTTTCTTCTCCAATGCATTTGTTTTGGCTCAACACACTTTATAATTGCTATCACAACTTCTTGTGGCTTTTTGTCACAGTCCTTAGTATGCATTTTGCATTTGGTTTTCCATCCTTTCCATTATTTATTCTTGTAACCTTTGTGTTTGATCCAACTTTCTTTGAATTTGATCCAAAGACTTTACATTATCACTCTTCACACTGTGTAATTGGATTTAAAGCAACATTTAAATTATTATAATTGGATTTAAAGAATATTTGTATTTTCATTAACGCACTTTGCATTTTTTTGCAAATGCAACATTTGTATTTTAATATAATCACTGCAATGCATGTTATTCTCATCTAAATACATTCAACCCACCAACATGCTAGAATTATCATTTCAATGAACTACCTTAATTATTATTTTAATTTGCTGCTTTATTTTATTATTTCAATGTGCTGCTTTATTTTATTATTTCAACATGCTACTTTATTTTATTATTTGAATGGATTGCTTTATTTTATTATTTCAATGCATTGCAATATCCCTTTTCAATGCCACTACATTTTAATATGTTTCCCCAAGGCATTGCATGCATTATCTTTTTCCATGCATTATTTTAATATATGTGCAAGACTCTTTTATTTCTTCAAGACATTGTATACACCCTCTATTATACCTTATTTGCAACAATTGCATTAATATCTAGCGTAACAATGTTGAATATATGATGCTTGCAAATTTTAATGTGTATTTCTGTAAAGAGAATTAAAATGAAAACTAAATTTTATCAATTTAGCATGAAAAGCAGATGAAATACATTGTGGAAAATAATTTACAAAAGCAATGAAACAATTCATTAACTAAAGAAGTATAATTGCAATAAGAAAAGCATTAGAAGCTCGAGCAAAAGAATACTCCCCAAACTTGGAATAAAATGTTTGCATGCATTAAATGGCTTTAGTATTGCAATGTTTGAATAACCTCCATACGTCCTTGAAAGGTAATGAACATTTATCTTCATGCGCCCCTCATTCCATGTTCATGCTAGGCTCTTTTACCATGTCCCCATAAAATTAGGGTTTGCAAAGTTCCCATGCTTATTAGGGTTTAATGTTGCTTTGAAATCCTAGCTTGTATATCTCAAAGATTCACATGAATAGGTACTAGATGGATTTGAAAGAGAAAAACTTATTTCATATATACAACTATGAAAGGTTACTTGCATATGTTGGGTGCAAGAATTGCATGTAAGCAAACTCCTTAACACCTAATTGTCAACCCAGGGGTTTCATAAACTTAGAGATGAAGCACAGGCAATGCTAGAAGTGGTATGAACGTTTCCTATTCCTAATTCTACTTCTTAAATGAAATGTTGCAGAATCAGACATAAAACAATCTTAAAGACAATCGACACCAAAGCAATTCTAGTGCTGGAATGTAAAAGAATAATTTGCGAGGAAATCAAGCAAATGAACTTTCACACAACTGGAAGCAATCTTAAATGTTGAAATGAAATACTATGTTTATCTTTAATATAGATGGCTAACAGTAACAAGTGGGTCCTTGAAAGATCTGTTTCCCAATTGATCTTCCTTCTAAACCAAGCAACCTATTCTTGTACTATTGCAATCTACTTGCACTAGTGTAGGTATAGAACTTTATGTGAAAAAGTATATTTTACCTTCTATACTGAAGATGTATGTCTTTATGGAGGTTCTCTAGGCCTCAAGGTTTAGAGCACTCTGTTCCTCTGACAGGAGACCAACTCCTGCACCAAGACAGAGCTTTTTTCACAAAAGTTTCCAATTTACTTTCGAAAGAGTTAAAAATGCGTTGAAAAGAATTGCAATTGCAAGCTAGATTATGAGATAAATTACATGTAAAAAAGAATGCTTTAATTAACTAAACTTTGCAATGAAAGTAAATTTCATAAAAGAAAATACGATTCAAAATAATCAAGCAACAGTCAAAGTAATTTGCATGCATCAACTGACTTTTGGCAATTCACTTATAACATTTATGTTCCTTGTTCTTAAGTCATAAACTACAAGTATAAAGTATAGTGTTTGTAATAATGTTCTTTCTTAATTCATGTAAAGATCCTTCAGAAGCATAATTCTTAATATTGAGAATGATTACTTGAATTGACAATATGTTTTTCTATAGGAATAAATGAAGTTATAAGCAGGAAAGGAACGTAACACTTGTTGTAAAGTAAAACGGGAGTGTAGGAAACTACATGCACTAGTACAGGGAGAATCTTCCTGCACGACCTGAGCGAAAGAAAACTAAGACAAAAATTGTAGGAAGGAAATTACAAGAAAGTAATTTGTAGGAAAGAAATCGCAAGAAAGAAATAAACTTAATTAAACTTCCAAACTACGGATAAGAGCATTCAAAGCCATGCAACTCCAAATGAATAAATGTTCACACAAAAAATTTTAAATGGCGAAAGAATAAGGGTAAACAAGCTGGGTTGGCTGGGCCCTAGCCAACGAACTCATTTCCCATTTAGGAAACGAAACGATTCAACACTTAATCACACATGAAATAGAAATTAAACACAACATGAAGAAAACATGGCACGTTCCTTGTATTACTTGATCAACAAATATACCTCATAGTGTGAGTCCAGCCCAGAACCAAGGGCGATACAAGTTTACAAAGTAAACAAAATTACAACTTAGAGATCACTAGCTTGGTTCTACTTACAGTATATGTTATATAAAGTCTCTCGGCCTTAGCCATATTCTACTAATTACAGTCATTTCCTATTCAGGCCTTTCGGCCGAATAGACTAACAAACAAACTTTGCAAAACTGATTGATGGTTATAATAAAACATAGAATTTGCTGGCCATAGACCATATTCTTGGCAATCACCCCTAACTATACGCCACCAATGTCCATCCTTAGATAGTCTGCAACTGAACTAGGAGTTGTGGATAAAAAATGCCCACGTGGAATATCACGGAGATCACGGAGCAACATCGTTGGTGGTGTAGGAATCTGCCTGCACTGATCACACTAAATAATGATTAACACTTAGTTATTCAATTACTTTTTAGGAAAGTTAAACATAAGTTACAAGAGATACTAAAAGGCATGAAATCTATGTAAAGTAATTAATAAAGCACTTAATAAATCTTAATTATGAAATACAAAGTATATGTAGGAATATATGATTATCTTGGATTAGCGTAGGAATGAGAGGGTTAAATAGAGATAAAAAAAAGGTTAAGGCTTATGGGAATAGGGTAAAAATAGAAAAATTTGGGACACCAACAACATACCCAATCATAATAAGCATTAGTAATATCGTGCTATATAAGCTTTTATAATTTTAAATGCTAAAGCATTGAATGACTAATAAATCGTTGAGATTGCAAACATAAGATGGTTGTGATTCCTCTCATATATTTACTTGAAAACCAATTCAATGCATAATATGAAAATTGAAGACTTATTCTAGAATATGAAAATACATATATACATACATACATACATACATACGCACATACGTACGTACATACATACATACATACATACATACATACACATACACATACACACACACACACACACACACACACACACACACACACACACACACACACACACATATATATATATATATAAACCATCTTTTGTTGAGAAATCCAAAATGAGTCAGGTTTATGATTTCACTTAATATGACATTATCTTGTGATGATTTTCATTATTATTATTTTATCTTTTAGAATTATCTTTTCTTATCATCAAGACTAATGCAAAACAAATAGAGGAGAGCACAAGATGTAGGCACATTGCCAAGGAAAAATCCCTCTCTTGGGCAAAAAATAGTCAAAATTCTTCTTTTAGTAGATTTAAAATATGAGATGACCAAGGCCCTTAAAACTTAGACTTGAGACTACCTCCATCAAGTTATCCTTGCTTGCTCTTCCTTTTCATTGTGTTTGCATTCCAGAAACCATGTCACTGTGTTAGCATTGAATCCTTGACATTGTGATGCACTGAGACCTCATAATAGCACCGAGATCTCATCACTATAATAACACCGAGATCTTATCACTAAGACTTCATTACTGTAGTTGCATTGTGACCCTTTCTCTATAGTAGTAGAGAGACCTTTTCACTGAGATAACATCAAACTATAATAACAACAAAATTGTGAGATCTCTAATCCCTTCTCATTGTGGTAGCTCTGAACTATGTTAATCATATCACTGAATTGTAGTCTTTGTACCCTATCCAAGCTCCTGTAAAGATACTAAAAATATTTCTCTGAAATGCCTTGTCTGAACTCTGTTATAGCATTAAAACTATCACTGTAATAGGTCAAAACTTCCTCTCTGAGGTGGCACTGAAACTTCCCTTCTGAGATCCAAATTTCTATGATTTCCACAAAAACATCCTTTCTGAAATTCACTAAAATTATCTTACTGTGATCACCAAAATCTTCTCTTAGATGCGACCTTTTGTTTTTGGTCTTTATTTAAGATCAAGCCAACATGATTTCACTTGAATGAAGCTGACATGATGATAATCTATTTGAAGCTGACAGGAGGAGATTTGATGGAGGAGTCTTTCACCAATACAAAAATTGGCTTTGACCTAAATAAATAATCCTAAAGCCTACAATGGAGGTTTCACCTATGAAAATTGACCCAAGCATGAAACCCATGCTTTAACAAGTCAATTTAATAATAACAAAAAAAATATTTTATTTTCTTTTGACAAATATTACATTTTGACTCAAGTACAATTTATGAAGACCAAACCTAGTTACATTCTTCAACACTCCCTCTAACTAGGGAGGTATTCATATTTACATATAATCAAAGAGGTACATGGAAGATCTCATAACACATCATCTATGAAGAAGTTTATTCACTGCAATGCCATGGACTAGATTCCTGACCAGGGTAATATATCCATTGGTATCTCAACAATTTAGGTGCCACAATGTCACGAACTAGATTCCTGACCAGGGAAATCTATCTGGGTAGGCCTAAGATGGACTTAAGATTTCAGCCTCTCTATGTACCATCAGGCTTGCGAACCATCAACCCAGAGATCCAGGTGCATGTCAGAGCTCAATGACCAATGCCACCTTTCAAACTTAAGGACCTAGACATGAACACAAAGTGCCGGCTAGATGTTCTCCCAGGAAATGATTCACTTACAAAGTCACATCACCCCTTGATCCAACATATCAAGGAAAACAAATCTCTCTCGATCAAACTGATAGATAACCCACACACTATAAAAAACCTTCAAGATATTTACCTGTACAAACACAACCCCAATCAATAATATACTTTCACATGTACATAATTAAATACAAACCTTCAGGGTCTTCAAGACAACATATGTTGCTTCCCAACAAAATAGGACTATCAACCAAATCTCTGACAAAATATTCCTCAATCATATACTTTCCTTTCCTACTTCACATGAAACAACATATCCTTCAAAATTCATTATCCAATCACAGTTATGCTCTCCCTCTCAACTAGGGATATTTTTTCTATCCAAGCTCCCTCTTAACCCAAGGAGATCAACTTCTTCTTTTCATCATTGGAGAATCTTTTATGGCTTCCAGCCATATCATCAGAGTTATTAACATCACTATTCACATCATGCTTCAACTTTATTTTGTGAACATATTCACCATCTTGAATATTGTGTACATGCACAACTTAGATAGAAAGTACAACCAAATCTATAAACACATGAAGTTAGTCATATTAGAATTATGGAAGCATTAGACTTTACAAACATAATAAAAAAGAGACTATACTTAAATACTTCAACTTCTTGACCAGGTTTTGTTACAAACCCTAAATCACATCCACAACTCATCAAGATATAAGGCTCATTATATCGAGGGTTTCAATATTATTTCAATGACATGACAATTTATTTCATATAGAAAACCCTAGAAACAAATCAGATCCATGAATCTAACACTTTTCACAATTCTTAGGTTAGACTACCTACTAGAATTTCATGTAAACCCTAGATTTTAAACATGAGCTCCAATAATCAAACCGGTCACAGCTTAATGAACAACATAACTAGCTTCTACTAGGGTTTTATGTACACCCTAAATTTCTCATTTTCACAATCTCAACAATCACTATATAGATTCACATGTTCCAGATTGCCATACATACTCGAGAATTCAACTACTACTAGGGTTTAGCACAAAACCCTAGATTTACCAAACAACATCATCCTAGAATGTCAAACTTTGACTAGGGCTTGTTTCCAAACTCTAGGAGTCATGACCATCAATAATTAGATCAACACTCATATCTAGGAATTCATCACCATGCATAAGCACATCATGTGTCAGGAAATATTAATAGATTAGACATATACCAACCTAGATCAAGCTAGGGTTTCGACCAAATGGACACATACCTAGAGTTACATTCCTAGGGACTCACTTTAAATACATAACAAGGGTTTTTCTTATAGGCCCAACCAAATTCTAAAGATCTAGGGTTTCATAACATAGTAAAGAAAACCCTACTATATGGAAACTTCAAAGGTTCGAGATTTTAGACAACACCATTTCAACCTTAGCAGGTTAAGGTTTTCATGATCATACCAAAACCCCAAACATGAAATCATAAAAAAAAACTTCAAATAACATTTCCCAATATCCCTAAGTAGTTTTAGGGTTTTAAACATTAACATTATCATACGCTTAGTTTTTACAGAGAACCTATCCAAGGTTCTATAAAATCAATTAAGAATAAGAGGAGGGTAGATTTATCGAGTGATGAATCACCCAAAACAAGAATCATCATGATTCAATACAGCTAGACATAACAACATTAGTAATGTAACACAAATTACAAAAATAAGATGAACACACCTTTTTATATTAAAAGAATTTTATAAGATGTATAGTCTAGGACATACCTGGAGAAGTGTTCTTATTGCATTCAGCCATGATCTTTTATACCTGTAATACATAATTCTCAAGAAAAACATGTGATACCAAGAACACGGTTTAATTTCTCAAGTTAGATAACCACGGAGGGTGGAATCCTATGATATCGAAGATCAAGTTATACACTCTTTCAATCAACATTAGGACCTTTGCTTGAAATCCTAGACTACTTGTAAACCCTTAGAAGATAAGGATTAAGATTCTAATTTTAGTATGCTATCTAGATATAAATAAGGATTATATGAACCATCAGAAATTTATGAACATACATACCTTGTGTTTACATACCTATGATTTGATAGCTTACTAGACTTGTGACAATACTTACTTGATTTTCTTGAGTTGGTACCTTGTACTTTTCATGGGACAGACTTTAGATTCCCTTCAAACTGAATACTTTTTGTAGTGATAGATACCTTAGATCATTGGTATATTTCCATTGGCATCTACTTTGAGATCCTTTTCCTCAATGATTTATAGACCGAATGTACTACTTCACTGTCTATCTAATATATATATATATAGTATATTATATATATATATATATAATATATATATATATTATATATATATATTATATAAATATATATAATATATATATATATCATTGCTTCAACAATGTGGAAACCTTCTCATACTTGATTCTCGTGGCATCTTGAGACAACTTCCTTTAGTTTCAGTCCTGTAACATTATACTTCTATCACCCTTTATTTTTCTCATGCTTCAATTTTGTAGTGACATCATAGCTCGATTTTTACACTTCTATCATAAATCAACTTATTTAGTTATATAGTGGCATCACATACTCTCGGTCCTATGATAGTAGCCCAAAATTCAGTTATTGTGTAGCCCAATAGGATTTTCATACTTCAATCTGAAGTATTGCTTCAATATGATCTACTGAAATACTATCTCTTTGAAATTTTAATTCGAATTAGTTCATTGTGGTATACTGAAAACCTTCTTCTTGATATGGTGAATATGTTCTTCAAGACACATGAAAACAAACTCTTTCACTGATGACCTTGACCATAGCTCAAATTGTCTTTGACCAAGACTATAGTCTTCAAACTTCCTTTGACCATGACCATAGCTTTGATACCATGTTGAGAAATACAAAATGATGATTTTCGTTAATATTTGTTCTTTTAGAATTATATTTTCTTATCATCAAGACTAATGCCAAGAAACAAATAGAAGAGAGCACAAGATATAGGGATGCTTCCAGGGAAAAACCCCTCTCTACAGTAAAACCTAGTCAAAATTCTTCCTTCAGTAGGTTTAAAAGATGATATGACCAATACCCTTACAACTTAGACTCGAGACTACCTCCATCAAGTCATCCTTTCTTGTTCTTCCTTTTCACTGTGTTTGCATTCCATAAATGATGTCACTATGTTAGAATTGAATCCTTGACACTGTGATGCACCGAGACCTCATGCACCAAGATATAATCACTATAATAACACCAAGACCTTAACACGGAGACCTCATTATTGTAGTTGCACTATGACCCTTTCTTTGTAGTAGTGTAGAGACTTTTTGACAGAGATAACATCAAACTGTAATAACAATGAAACTATGATATCCCCAATCCCTTCTCGCTGTGGTAGCTCCGAACTGTGATAATCATATCACTTGAATGTAGTCTTTTTACCCTATTCGAGCTCCTGTAAAGACACCGAAAATATTTCTCTGAAATTCCTTGTTTGAACTCTTTTATATTACTGAACTGTCACTGTAATAGCCCGAAACTTCCTAGCTGAGGTGGCACCAAAACTTCCCTTGTGCAATATGAATTTATGTGATTTCCACCAAAATGTCCTTTTTGAAATTCATTGAAATTATCTTACTATTATCATTGAAATATTCTCTGATATGCGAGCTTCTGCTTCTGTTATGTGTTTTTATGCAAAGTCCTAGGCTTGTATATATAGTAATTCAACCATCATAAATGACATGACATGACTTCATGAAAGGTTGTGTCTTTATTTAATATTAGGCTGATGTGATTTCACTTGAATGAATATGACACGATGATGATCTATTTGAATCCAACAAGAGGAGACTTGATGGAGGAGTCTTTGACCCAAATAAATAATCCTAAAGCCTACATTAGAGGCTTGACCTATGAAAATTTACCCAAGCATGAAACCCATGCTTTAACACGTTAATTTAATAATAATAAAAATTCTTTTTACTTTTCTTTTGAAAAATATTACATTTTGACTCAAGTAAAATTTATGAAAACCAAACCTAGTTACATTATTCAACACCTTCTCCATTTATAATCAAGTAAAATTATGGGAATTTAAGTCTTCCATCATCATCATATTCCTTTAAGCAAAATGATATGCAATAGTAAAAAATAAAGTGCTAGAAGTTGCATTGATTTGTCAAAAGATTCTTGAGTTTGAAAACCATTTCAATATTCAGGCACATGAACTAACTTGATAACCAAAATGCATCAATGTAAAATGAAATCTCTAACAATGATGATGCAACTATCCTGAATTAAAAACTCCATGAATTTCTCATGAAGGTCAAGGTTTGAAGATGAAAATCAAAGAATGAAAACTAGAGTGAATATTAGTGAATAAAACAAGATTCCTGCCTATCGTTTACAATGAATATTATGGATATGTAAGGCTTGAAGATGCATCATGAAAGTAACAAATTCACAAACCCTAATACATTCATAAAGAAGATAAGACAAGATAAAGAAATGGTGGACATATACAATATGCATTGTGGAAGCATGAACAATCATATGATTTGATGGGAGCTAGGTAATTGAAAGATTTGATCAATCTATGACATAGAAATAACGATTAAAGCCTTGAAAAGTAGAGTTAGACCCAAAATTTGAGTGGTAGGTTAAATTTCAGGGTGTTGTTGTAGCAACTACAACTCCTCCCTAGGTAGGAGTTGCTAAAGGAAAACCATATTAGGTGTTTCCAACCCCTAATGGGAAGCAACATTTCCTCACTCCACCCTTCAATCGATAGGTGTTAGTGAATAATAATGATGGTACAAAAGGGAGAAGACTTCATGGTTAAGTGCCATGGTCAAAGGGACTAGCATGATGGGGATCCAAATATTGAGTGTATAGATGTGAGGAGGGTGCAATAATGGATGCATGAGATACTAACACAGCCTTTGTTTTTCCACCCCTCATGTGTGCCTTTTACTTTTGCTTGATTTTTCTTTGTATTTTTACTCATAGCTCCAGGAATAGAGCTTGCTTGAAATGATATAACAATTTTATTACCCATTAATGATGAATCAGTTTGTTACTCATTAAGGTTATAACATGCAAGGGTTCCCTTTTATGATGTAATAGAGAAACATGTGATCAAGAGCCAGGTGATGGCCATAAGGAGTGAGGTAGAGCCCATGCTAGGATTTTTCCCATGTTCTTGTTTGTATGTCTTGGCCATGTTTTGCATTTTGATATTATTTCTTTTGATTTTGTTTTTGTGGCCATGATATGATATTTTTGTTTCTTTTAGCTATATTAACCTCCTAGGGAAATGTCTTGGGCCCTACCCAAGTATGTGGATGTATGGGTGCCAAATCCAAAAGAACCAATCGTCAGTTGAACCCAAAGAATTTAGGTGAGATATGGGCCTGTAATGCAAGACAAAAAGTGTTAAGTATGACATAGGGATTGATGTAAATGCACTACCTCAGTCAAGGCTTCCCTAGTAGCACCTCTCTTATACCCATTGAGCCATTAAGGGAGGTCCCACTGGACTAGGGTCAAAGATTAAGCCCCTGTTTAATGTGAGAGAACAAGATCATGGTCAAAACACCTCCTTCTAGGTCACCCAATAATCCATATAAAATGCCCAAATATAAACAAGCATAAGCACCTGATTGCAAAATGATTAAATTATCTTTTGACAAGAAGATCACCTTCATCCATGTGCTCATGCCTGATGGGTGAGAATCATATGCCTAATGCAAGTGGTAGAGATACAATGACATGCCATCAAGTAGTGGTAACTATTAGGGGACGCTAGGCATGTGGTCGGCTGATTGGATGTCATGAATAGGAGAAAATTTGTATCCTATAGGGTTACCCATTTTGGTGGGTAACATATGGCTCCAACTTGGGGACATGAGATCACCATAGAGTGCATGATACATAAGCTTGAATGGGGAGTTCATGATAAATCCAACAATCTCTACGCTCACAGACCTATAAGTTTCACATTGGAATCAACTTTTTTCGGAGCATGTGCACTAGATGTAGGGTATCACCCATGTTTTATATGAAGATAATAAATCAGTAAAAAAATAGAATATATTCTAAAGGAAATATATTATAGCATGAAACATGATATAAATGATGTTAGAATGCTCACATAATATGCAATGAAACCACACTACTGTGCAATGCTAGCATACAATGCATGACCTAAGTATAGTCATATACCTAATGCAACTGGCATATGATTAGATCAATATCACACCATTTGTACCTACGATTAATCACAAGATAAAATAAAGAGGAATTAGAATCATAATACTCACAAGTTAGATCACAAGGGTGTGAGGCGGGAAAATAAATAGACCATGAATCATGAAGATGAGTCATGGATGAAGAGGGAAAAGAGGGATATGTCTTGCACCATCGAGTCCTTACTTGCAACCTGAAGATATAGTAATCAATGATCAAGATCAAGAATTTTTTCTCTAGATATACCTTTGGCATATCATTCGTAATAATTTTCCTAGGGATATGCTAGGATTTATATGACGAGGGAGATGTTCTACAAGAAAAACCTTGACAACTAGGTTGATTGTCACAATAATCACACCGAAAAGGGTCAACCAATGCTGGTTTAACATGTTCAAAATATATGTGACTTCAACATGAATGAGGGGTGACAACAAGAAGATATAAGGATGGCTCAAATACATCAACAATCATATATTCCTAATTATATGGAGTATAAGGCAAGGCAAGGTCTCTGTCAACATCATCTTCAATATGATAAATCAATTCCTTATCAAAATGATAGCCATTGATATCCCACTTCCCTTTTGTATGAAATAAATCACAAATGTTAACCTTTAGGGAATTACTAGGATCACCCTTTTCAAGATCTTGAGGAAGTACATCATCAAACACAACATCCATGAACAGAGTGGGGCTTGCCTCAACTTCTCTTTTCCAAAGAACAATATTCATCATGCTCCTCACTATGCTCCCTTTCAAAACCATTTTCAAGATCACTTTCAATGTGTTCATCTTGATGTTCCGGAAAAGAATCTTCATTTTTCTCACGGTATTAGTCTTCATCACAACCTTGACACTTAGACAAGCAAAAATAAGGTAGTAGCCCACTATCACCACAACTACTAACCCCTGCTCTTTATGGATTTTCACCAATGGGAAGAGTCCTAATATAGATGTAACCTACAAGAGATATTCTAGGCTTAAAGATATGATGTGACACAATAATATTCCATGGCATGACATGACTTAGGTACAAGGATGAAGTGATGATGGCAAGGCAATTCACATCCCTTATATAGGCCATTCCATTTTACATGATACTACTCAAATCCTAGATCTAACATGCCTTAACTAGGCCTATCTAAGGGATGGGAATTGCATTACTTTATTCACTAGATCCTTTGTGCCTAAGTAGTGTTATCCCCTAGAAGCATATTATGTCACCTCACACCTTAAGCCTAGAATATCTCTTGTAGGCAACCTCTTTATTGGGACTCCTCCTTGTTGTAGCCACTACAACACCACCCAAAATTTTCAGGCACATCTAAATTTTGGTTCCCCTCCTTTCCATAATAGGGTGTAACTAGTTTGCCTATACCCTCAAACCTTGTTGATGCTTATGCTCACATGATGCATATTGATTATACCTTATGCTTGTCATCTTGATTGTCATTAAATTTGATGTGTTAGGGTTTCTTAACCTAGATCATCTCCTGCATTTGGAAGCCTTATGTAATCGTGATATTCATTCCAAATGATTGGCATGTGTCATACATTAATAATGATAGTCCACCTTGATCCTCACCTGTTCAAATGCATTAGGGTTTAAGTAGTTGTTTTCACTTAGACACTATTTTTTTAACCAGAATGAGTATATATATCTATATAATATTATATATATTATTATTATTATATTATATATATATATATAATATATAATATATTATATATATTATATTAATATTATATATAACATACCCATTTGCGTGCAAAATCAAGATTTTACATAGTATTTTCCAGCTTGCTGAGAACTGTTGATACATCAATTGTTCCACTTTCCTTCTATAAGATTTTTCCCCTTGATTATTACAAAAAAATCTCGTTTCTGAGATATTATGAATACATATTCGAAAGAACTGAAAAAGTAAATATTTAAATGTAAAGTGTGCCATGCAAAAACATTTGCAAAACCAGAGAGAGAAGAGACTAAAATTCCATTGGTGTTGGACTGTTCAGATATAGTCCATTGGATTCTTCTTCATTTCTCTTGTTCAAATCTAACCCGATGGATTATTCTTCATTCCTCTTGGTTCTCTCCTCTATCTTGAGCTTCAAATGTTCAATTTGATGATGCAATGCATCCACCTCGTCTTCCAATTGGCATATTCTCTCCTCCTTCTCTAATTTCCGCTTCTACATGGCCATATTCTCAAGTTGTTGTTGGTGGATGCAATGTTGTAGAACAACCAAGCCTTCCTAAAAGTCCAAGTGATCCTACACAAATTTGTTATAGGTCTTCTTGTTGCTGCCATCGACCAGAGAATTTCCCTCTTGAGGCTCCCCTGTCCTAGGCCTATGACAGTTCCAGGAGCCAGATAGGGAGCTAACTTCAACATAATTTCTAATCACACTCATGTTTGCACTACCACTGACATTCCTCTCCAGGATACCACATAATTCTCTATCGCACACCCCCTAACTCCAGAATACCCACAACTCCAAGTGACCACAAACCTCCAACTCCAACGTGTCCTTGAGGCTCTACTCTAGAACCCCCTCCCAAACCAGTAGACTAGTTGCCCGCAGACTTGCAACCCTCACACTAGTAGCCGCACGCAGACAAGAAACCCATTGTAATTTGACACTCAAATTTTCTATGTTGCAGTTAGCTCCTCTAGAAACCCCCCTGAAGTTTGGGTTGTGACCTAGACCCAACAAATGATACACAAAGACCCCAACTTTAGCCTCTAGGCCTTCGTAGAGGCCACTTGAGCAGAGATAAACCTTAAACCATAGAAGCATATGATACTGTTATTCCTTAAATAGAATGTACAGGACTGGGTGATGATGTAATACTGTGGAATGGTACTAATGGAGCTCTAATCCCAATGATCCTCCTTAATTTCCCAAATATCAACCATTATTTCCCAACTCTTCTTTTGGTCCATCATCCTCACCCAAGCCTTTCTCCCATGAGCGACCAGAGAAATTATGAGCAGGGGAAATAAATGCTTCTCCAAATTTCCCATCAACTTGCCATCGCCTGAGGTGGTGTATCGACCTTTGCAAGAGGATCCAAGCCGTTGGGACTGGATACTCACGCTTTGTGATCTACCAGGCACATGTGTAGTACTAATATGACGGATGCAAACATGTCTCAGAGGTAGACATAGGAATCCATTTCCACAAGGCGCAAGGACAAGCCAGGGTAAACATGGAATGATGCGACAGGGGCTAAGGTGCAAGAGGTTGACAGAATCGGGGGAGGTGGCCATAATATAGAGGAGAAGAGGAGGGGTGAGGCAACAGAAAGGTAAAACAAGAAGTGATGAATAAGGATGGTTGAGGATATGGAAGGGAGGTGCAGAAAGAGAGGGAAAAGCGGGGGGGGGGGGGTGATAACTTATAGGAGGCTAGCCTTACATAATCCAAGTTGATGGTACTTGCTAACTTCTTGGCAAGACCAAGGATGATTTCCTCAAACCAATAACTAAAGCCCATGAAAAAGAATACGGGATGAAAATCATTCCCTCGACCTCGTTCACGATACTTTTTTCTTCACTCAACTGGAAAGCTTGGTTTGCTTGCTTATCAACTTCCTGATTATTCCCTCTTAGGATATGGAAAAAGGACACGAAATCCAAGGAGGGGATCAACCCTTGGGATCTCTTTATAATTTGATTTAGGTTCATATTTTTTGCAAATGAAATATAGTTAATATGTCTTATGATCAACATTGAGTCCCCTAAGACTTGGATCTTTCTAATGCCCATTTTTTGAGCCAATGTTAGATCGAAAAACAAATCATAAGCTTCAGCTTGGTTGTTTGTCTTCCTTCCAAGTCTTGAAGCATATCTATCTTCAATGGTTCCTTAGGGATAAATGAGAATCCCTCCCCCTCCTGCCACCCCAACTTAGACACCATTAAAGCCCTATACTACCATGATTGGATTCTATATCAATGTTGATACTCATGTGCTTGGATGCTAAATTGATGGATGAATTTTACTTGTGCATGAAAGATTGATTCTTATAAACTTTATGTATTGCATCACATATCATCATTTCAAGAGAGACATTTGAAAATATTCCAAGTACTTGCACTGGATTAAGTGATGTAAAGTCTTTTGTGAACTTTGTAAAACTCACTTGGGCAATGTTTTCAATCACCATACATGTTGTACATTTAAAATTGTAGTAGTTGAAATTGATGTGAATTCATTTATTCCCCAATATTTTTCCTATTTATATTCCATTAGTGTTGGAATTATGGCTCTATGTTGTCCTTGATGGAAACCAAGTTTAAATTCAAAGGAACTCTACAAGTCTCACAAGAACCTACATGTTGCACAAGAACAATATAAGCATTGATATTCATGGTATTATTTTGGTTGGTTATTAAAATTGGGACCAAGGGCCATGCATTTGGTTAATGGTTATATATTTTATTTAATGGATCATATTGCTATCATAAAAAGAATACTTTATCCATGGTTGAAGTGAAACCAAGATTGGTAAAGTTGATTTGGTCATTGAATCTTGGGGGAGATAAATGAACTTGGACCATTGTGAGTTTGGTTATGGTCCAGCAAATCCAAATTAAATTAAATATTATCCTTATCATTGTGTGTGACCCAGGTTTAATCTGATTTAGTCCAATCAAAACCATGGATATTTCCCATGGTAATATAATGGAGAGAAGCCATAAAAGGAAGATTGATATTGGTCATTTGGGTGTGCATTTTTTTTGAGGTTAGTCTATGCATTTTTGTGTGAATTGATGAAGATATGAACCAACATATCCAAAAGTTGAAGATATGAACCAACATATCCAAAAGTTCAAGAGATGAAGGGAAAAAGAGATGAGCACAAAAGGCAGATCTATCTGGTGTGAGGGAGACAGTCTATTGATGAGATCGATATGGAGAAATCAATGCAAGTCTGAGAGTTCAATTTGGTCTTCTCTAATGGACAAAACACTCAAAAGAATTTGATGCCAGATCTGTAAAATTATAGTGAACCCATCAGAGAGTGCGCAAAGAAGAGTTACACCTGGTTGTGCGTTAATTTTGTGCACATCTGGTTTTCTACATAACAAGGAAGCTAGTGAAATTTGTCTTTCTTTCGGCATCAATAACATAATTTTCTTAAGGAACACCAAAATATAAATTATTTTGGTCGAATTCATTTGTGAATTCACAAGAGAGCGGCCTCACTGTGATTTTCCTTGGCGTTAATATTATTATCTGTGTGCCTATGTATTATCAGTTAGTTCATTATGCGTTGATCTTTTGCATTGATCTATCTCTGCATTTTTCCTCTACAGTGACATATATATCCGACGTGGGTTGTATTGATATGCGTTAACCCTAGGTCGACGTTGAAGTGGGCTTTGATTGGAGGCTATATAAACCAATGGTCTTGTTAATTCACTTGTTCGACAAGCCGAGCTACTATGGGCAGGTGGGTCCCACTCAGAGGATTCTATCTGATGACTTTGCAAACGCCTTTTCCCATCGCGTCGGGCTATCAAGAGCGGGCCAAAGAATTTTTCGACTGTGGTTTCCATCGAGCTAGGCTTGTGCGAGCAGGATCACGTGGAAAAATTCAACGGTGGGACAACCCGGAGATTTACGAACCTAGAGGATTTTCTTGACCCAATTTTCCATATAGCCGAGCTTGGGCAAGTGGGCTCACATGGTAGAAGCCGAAGGTGGGCCAACCTAGAGATTTATGAACCTAGAGGATTTTCTTAACTCAGTTTTGTGTCGCACCAGGATATTGATTGATTGAGTGAGAAGTAAAGTGGGGCAACCCATATTTTATTCTCGAAGGTATAAGAATCGAGGCCGAAGATTGCAAGCGGCTTACAGGCGAGATTTTTTCATGGTTGTGTGTTTATTGATAGGGCAGAGCCGATGAGTAAGTTTGGAGATTATATAAGGTGTGTACTAAGAAAAAAAGCAGGCATCTGGATGATGGTTACGAGAACAGTTCCACGTAGGCAATGACCTTAAGTCATAAAAGTAACTTATTGCAGAAGATAATTTATACAAATATCCCTTGACTGTTTCCCTTAACCATAGTGACAGAGGGACTTTTATATCTTCCCTTGCTCATCTTGAATAGTTGAGGCATAGAATGAACTCATTGATTGAGTCTTGGTTTCATCATAACTTGTTCATGAAAAAGATGATCTAGAGATCCATCATGAAAAAGATGATCTAGAGATCCATCATATGTGCTGTTGTTCATTCTCATCTTCTATACTTATTAACATGATGATGGGACTTTATGACATCTATAGTATTTTGTTTGCATGTGATTGTTATGAAAATGAGGTGCAAATGGATATTGACTTAACTACAATGATTGATGTTGGGAATTTATACTTGGTCCTTGTAATTTGGTGACTCAGATATTGGCACAATTGTACTTTGCCTTGAATTTGAAATGTTGACATATTTGATTTGATGATTGACTTGGTTTGGATGTGGATAATGGCTTGGTTAGTAATTGGCACATTGTGGTTGGTATTTCAGTAATTGATTACTTTAGTGATTCAGTTGGTTATATAGTGATTTGGCCTGCGTCAATGATCGACATTCCGTTTGCTTCAGTGGGTGACATATTGGCATTATGTATTGGTTTTACCATCATTGGTATAATTGGTTGGCACATTGATATTGATCATATTAGTTTGGTATTCAATGATTGGCACATTGATATCCAATTGATATTCAGTGTTCAATGATTATGTTGTTGGCACATTGATTGGTATTACTTTTGAGTGACTTGGTCTTCAGTTTGGTTTTAAGCTTATTGCTGGTATGGGTCTAGTTTGAAAATAAGATGAAAGATGGCTTGCATAATATTAATGGTTGATTAATAGGTGGATCGAGTATGAAAATTATGAAATTTGGTCCACAAGGTGTTGAGGGTTGTAGCCTTCAGTGAGGGGAAGTAGGTGCTTCCTTCCTGTAGGAGTCGGTAAACGAGATTAGGGGGTTGCATCTCCCTTTCAGTGATGCTAGAGAACGAGTGGAGGTTGTAGCCTCTTGCAAGTGGGTGCCTGCATTCTGAAAATAGTTTGCATCGTACAAGATTATAAGAAGTTTTATTTATAATAAAGAATAAAATAGATTGAAAATAATAGTGGTTTTATCCCACATTGAGTTTCCACCTAAAATTCTGATGTCCTTATGTGATTGACACGTTGATCTGTTTATTGCTTACATGTTATTGCACTCAATATTGTTCATGGTTTACTGAATGCACTTTAATCTATAAGATTGTGATCTAATAATGAAGTAATGGATCAGATGAATTAAAATGAAGTAAATATTAATTGAGAACGAAATACTAATTCACCCCCCCCCTCAATATTTCTAACAATTGGGATCAAAGCAGTTTCTCCAGTAACAACTTGATCGCTTGAGAGTATATCAAGGAAAATGGGAAGGAAACACAAGAAGAAGGTAGTACAAAGGAAGAGACCAAGCTAGGAAAGTAGTGGTAATGGTTTATCTAATGTCGTGGCAATATATGCATTCATATATCAAGGACAATCAGTATCATATCTAGGGAAACTAAAAAAGATGGATAATAAAGGTATGCTCATTCTTAACAATGTTAACTATTAGGAATGGAAAGAAAAGATGAAGTTAATGTTCCTTGGATTTGATATTTGGAATTTACTTTGTAATGGTTAAACAAAAACCCCTCCATCAGAACAAGACCTTCATAAGAATAGAAAGGATGTTATACAAAAAATGACCTCCTCATCAGCTTGGAGGAGAAGAACACCTTGGAATGGAAGAAAAACTAAGCTATAGGCCTATTTGCCATGGTAACACAACTTAGAAATAATCATAAAGTGTGTTAACGCAGTCCATGACCCAACTGAACATGCTAACCTAGGGATGAATGTTCTTTTTTTCCTACTGGGCCACGTTACTGGACTTTCATGAGCTTCTAAAGGCTAAAACACAAGTTAACACACTAACACTTCATCTTTCACTTGATGTTGACTCTAAAAAGCTAGAAAGATTTGCCTCCAACTTGTATTTGAAAAATTGCCGATCCTAATAGAAGTAAACAAAGAAGGAAAGAGAAATAAAGCGGACGTAACATATAGCTTTTTCCCAAAGGGAACTTGTGGAGAAATTGGGAAAAGATCAACCTCCCATCACCTACATATTAGAGGCTAGGCCATAGTAATGAGGATCAGATTTTGTGCATTGTTATGTTGTTGAGACGCCATTGAGAGAGAGAGAGAGAGAGAGAGAGAGAGAGAGGGGGAGAGAGGAGCTAGGAGCTAAGGAAAGACTTGTTACAACAATCATGGTTGTAATCATTTTTCTCAGCACTGATAATATAGATATATTACTGTTCTGTCTAGGCCATGATATCAATACTTTATTTTTGTGCATGTTGATCTAATGGTGAGAGTAATGCTTTATCACTGATGCATGCTACCTTAATATGATATTATATGTTGATATGTTGAATTTCTGAAGCTATATATGTTGTGAAGATCATTTGGTGTCCTTCTTATGTGCAAGTCCTGAACAAAGAGCTAGTCGAGGATCCTTTCTCAGTTACACTGGAAACTCCAACAAATTTGTCCTAAGGACAAGCAGGTAACTCCTCACTGTTTCTTTGTCAATTCTTATATTAACATTTCTATGTTTGGATGTATCTTGCTTGAACAATTGTGGGTCCCTTGGTTCTGTCTACCTTAGGTTCCAAGAAACCTGAGAGTGTTTTCTATCCACCACCCATGCATTAATCCATACAATAGAATTGGAAACTCTACTGGGTATGTTCATGGTTCCCAAATTTGATCTCCTAGTCCCTAGATCTTTACCTCTCTCGACTTCTTTTTGTGCTTCTCAAGTTGAATTCTGGTCACTCTACATGCTTGCAAGTCAGTATTGTTGTTCACAACCTCTACTTAGACCCTAATCTGACCTTTTTTTTGAGTTAGTCAGTATTGTTGTTCACAACCTCTACTTAGACCCTAATTTGACCTTTTTTTGAGTTAGTTTTTGATTAAATAATTTTATAAAAAATATCTTACCTTTTTATAACTAACCAATATAGATTATTTTTTACCTTAACAATCTCTCTATATATATATATATTTAACAAACAATTTAAATGAATTCATAATTATTTGTGACTTACCATCCTAACAACCTAATTTTAATTAAGATTATATGTTGATTTAAAATTTGGTATTAGTGTATATAATTAACCATTAGTTTATTTCATTTATGTAATTATTTCCATAAAAG
>APFE031009024.1:88149-105145 GCA_000404065.3 Pinus taeda
CCTGATGATGAACCACACTAGTTGGTTCGAAACGCGTCGACAAATGTCTGTCTACATGTGATTTACGCCGAAGTTATTCTTTCAACTATTATGGATCATAGAAGCTTCAATTCAACTATTAGTCTTATGTAACACACCATTATAGTGCCTTTTAGAGCATTCTAACACTTTCCTGCCTCTTGTACAATGTGTTAACCCTTCTACTAACACCCTGTGTACCATTGAGAGCCGCATTATAGGCCCAAACCCCTGACATTCACCCAATTTTGTGGATTCTAGTGTTTTATGACCTTAGTTATGGTGTGATCTTGGGATCTGTGCTGTTGAACTCTTTTCTTATTGGTCACATGCCTGTTCATTCTTTCTTTTGGAAAAATAACTTAATTGCATTTGATTTTGGAAAAAAATAAAAGTGAAAATCTTTAGTTTTCTGTCATTTAAGTTGGTTATGTTATGTTATATTGGGTCTGGTATAGGAGCATTTCATGTATGCATTTGTTTTCCTATGTTAGAATTGCATTAGGACTTTTGGTTTCTGAAATGGCGTATAGTTACTCTCTCCTTATAGGAACTCTTATTCATTGAACTGAAATTGAAAATCATTTTTCCTACATGGTTTGAGTCAAAGTCTCACTAAATTCCATACGTCAATACCCCCTTCGAAGACATTAGTCAAGTTCACTTAAAATCAACCTCGTAATAAAATCAATCAGTAACACTTTTTCCTAAAATACACACATAATAGTTTAGGCTAATGTCTTGGGATAGGCTGCTGTGAGTAAATTTCCCAAGACTGCAAAACTTGAACTAGTGTCATTAAAGAGAGAAATTCCTGCTGCACTCACATCACTCGGGACCGATCCTCTAACAAGGGAGTTAAGAATGAGACAACATTGGAGTGTAAGAGAAGGTAACCCACCTTCGATTGCATTTCGTGGGTATTCTATGTACTGAGGATCCCTTCAGGGATATCAGAGTCGAGTCAGGGACTTAGGTGTCTTGCTCGCACAACATACTGTCTGCGGTTGTGACCCCCCCCGCCCCCCCAAGTGGTGTTTGTGATTTGAGGTAACCTTAGTGGCCATACTTTTAGGGATGAACACAAGGTAACTTGGGTGGGCTACCTTGGTACCTACATAGATGAACCTACTCTATCTTTGGTTTGTTGGCCCCTCATTACCAAGGTTCAGGTGAATCTCAGGAATGATCGTAACTCTTCATTTGGCTAACTCTCTCTTATATCCCTTTGATATTGGTTTTCATCTCCAGCTAGTTGTGGCTATCAAACTAATTCTTTTTCCCTCACTGCTTGCTGATTTCCTTTAGATTTTTTTTATTGTTACATGCATACTCTTTGATACTGAGACTATAACATATATCACACTTAATTTATTTATTTTTGTTAAAATATATCTTTCACCATGGCTACATTTGAGCCTCATTTTATATCTAGGCAATACCGAGGTCTTGCTCCACTAACTTTAGAGGAACTGTAAAGCTTTAGTGAATTAGATTCCCCCTCTTCACAAGGGAATCAGTCTCCAGTATCAAACATTGAATCAAACAATAATTCCCAAGAAACTCTATTACCTGAGGACTTCTTTACTGAAGGTGTCATATCTCACTTTAATCCTCCACTTACTGATCCTCTTGGGCCTATTTTGGTTTAGCTTTCACTCGTGCCTATCATGTCTTCATCAGTTTCCACTTCCAATGTCCTGATGGTGACTAGTGGGTTGTGATATTTTGTGGATAATTTTTCTGCACCTACACTTCCCCTGCCTAAAACCATTTCAACACCATTGATTAGTCACCCTACTACTCAAACTATAACAAGTCAAGGAATTCCAAATACACTTGCTTTGAGTGGAGTTCAGTATGTTCCTGGCTCTACACCTTTTGTGTCATCCCCTGGACCTCTGGCTATCACCCCTAGTAGTATTGTTAGTACTACTACCTTCAACAATCCATTCGGTTGGAATCCCTTCTTAAGTTCTAACCACCAGGTACTAATTCCTTGGGAAAATTTTTCTAGCATGCACATACCTGTTTGGTGCATCCTTATTCCCATACCACCTATAAGACAACCTGGTCCTTCGCTGATTGTTTTTTTCCTCTCGGTGTACATTCTATTGGTGGTGGACTCGCATCCACTGCAACTTATTTGGCCAACAATATCCCTCAATCCAGTCTTCATGTATAAATTTGGGCCCCCCTCCTCAACCACCATTGATTCAAGGGGGAAACTTATATCTAGGGGGAAACTAGTCTTTTGTCACCCAGCCTAGTATGACATATGGCCCACCACTTTATATGACCCCACCACCACTTCCAAGGAACTATTATCCACTGCATCCTACAGATCTTGTTGGGAACCAATTGATGGTAGGACCTCCTAGTCCTTCGAGTCATCTTGCACTTCCCTGATCTTATTAAGGGGCACCTACACCTTTGTCCTCCTTGCTACTCTAGACATCTTGGATCTACATAAGCTAATGACTGACCCCATCAACCATAAATTACTTTGGCCTCGAATCCCACATAAGATTCCTTCATATAGCCCAAATTTTGAAGGAAAACATGGAGATGACCCAACAACACATGTCACAACTTACCACCTATCATGTGTATAAAACTCTATGATTGATGATAGTATCTGGCTCATACTCCTCCCTCGCACCCTAACTAGCAATGCTACTAAGTGGTACATTGAGTTACCATGCGCTTCAGTCAATACCTTTGGTTCCCTTGGTATGGAATTTCTAAAGCATTTCCAACTACCTATCCGTTATGAAACCAGAACAAAACTTCTTACTACCTTACGCCAAGACACTTCCATGCACATCTTTAATCACATCCACGAATGGAGACTTATGCAGAGGCTTGTCAAGGCTCCCATTTTGAATTACCTCTTAGCAGACTAGTTCTACAAGTCTCTTCTACCCCCCATAGCGAAGGATGTTTCCATGACTGGTGTGTTCACTGAAGATTAATCTACTCAATGTGACCAACATTCATATATGATCTATTCACAATCTGGCATGCTTTATGATTCACTCCCTAATGCCCCAAGAAATTTCAATGCTCCCGCTACTTAGCCACCTAGTGCACATACTGATGGTATCGTCGATGCTACCTCTAGGTCTACTATAAAACAATTGAGCAGGAAATATGCCCAATTATCTGTCACTATCGATGCCACTCCTACTACCCAATCTCCAGCTCCTCCAACCGCTGCAATCGACTCTATGTAGTCTACACAAAGACTCAACAGTAAGAACAAGAAGAATAAGAAAAATACTACTTCTTCTGAAGAATAGGAGACAACCTAGAGCAACTTGAATAAAAAAATGACTGCTAAATCTGAGAAAGGGAAAGAAAAGTATGTCAAGTTCCCTTGCAAGATATGCGTTGAGGAACATTTGACCTATACATGTTCTCATCTCGAAGAGTGCACAAACTTCCTTGCATAAAAGGACACTGGTCAGAACCCTATAGTCCTTAATAACCCTCTCCCTGCTTAACAACAAAAACATCGTATATCAAACCCACCACCACCTCTACAAGGGGACAATGACAGTTTGCATCCCCCTCTGTCTAGAGAAGGATTGTCAACTTTTTTATGCTTTTGAAATAATTGATTTGCAAACACTAGGAAATAACTATGGAAATCTTATCCCAAATGCTTCCGAAACTACCTCGAGTTCCATTCCAATTCCGCTTAATGATCTACATATTGAAAGGCCTGTTGTGGATCCTATGATTCATCCCCCCAAAGGGACACTTCACTGCAGGACACATAATACATATGCATGTATTTCCAAAAATTACTATATTGTAGAAGATTTGGCACAAGCACCCTCTGTTATGTCCACACTTGAAGTATTACAAACCTACCTAGCACAAGGAAAATATTTTCTGGATTTGAGAGATCTGTGGTTTGCATCTTTTGAATCAGTGACCGGAGAATCCACAGTATGAACATTTTTATGCCAACGTTTCAAATCCCAAATGGGATCCATCATCAGGTCTTCTTTATCCAAGATGATTGCTGCTCCTTTTATTAATAAAATTAATAAAATTAATAATTTTTTATTTAATTAAATAAAATAATTAATTAAATTAATTTAACATATTATTTATTTTATTAATTAAATTAAATTATAAAGATTAATTAAATAAAATAGATTAATAAAATAAAATCAATAAAATTAATAAATAAATATATCCCAGCCGACATTGTGCTGATTCGAGAAAATTTATCCTCAATAGTATTTATTTATTTCTTTCTAAAGCAGCTCATCTTTTATCATCATTCATAAGTCTTGATGATGGATCCCATTTGGGATTTGAAACGTTGGCATAAAAATGTTCATACTGTGGATTCTCCGGTCACTGATTCAAAAAAAAAAAAAAATTCTTTCGGCCACCATTGGAATCGATCCATAGGTTTTCAGTCTAGCGATTTTTGACATGGAAAAAAGTAAGCCTCACCTATCCCATCAACTTACATTTCAAGTGCAAGTTATGATGAAAGGAAAATCCATTCACTGCACCATCATTAATGAAGGTGCGTCAACCTGTGTAATGTCTACTTCCTATTGTCTTACCTTGGGTTTTTCCACTTTCTCACAACCATAAAATTCGCTTAAGCTTTTGATGGTCATACTTTCATCCCCAAAGGATACCTTGCTAGCTACCACATCACTTTGGGTGGGAAAACTGTAACGATGGATATCGAAGTCATAGACTGCCATCTCAACTACAATTTGCTTTTAAGGCGCAGTTGGACTTATGCTATGACTACCATTGTCTCATCGGTCTTTTGACTCATTCTTTTTCCTTTGGATGGGAAAATTGTCACAGTTGATTAGCTATCCTTCTGTACCCTAGATTACTCCCCGTTACCTAGCAATAATTTTCCCTTACTGGGTGGCATACCTGACTCTTATGTAAGTATTGGTACTGATGTTCTGAAGGGTTCCTTGCTTTTAGGTTTCTTTCCTTTTCCACCACACAAAGCTCCACAGACAGTCTCAATGGTCTCTAATGTTTTTAATGGCCCAACTGATCCTTGGATCCTCCCGACCCCTTATACCATTGATTCCTATGGAGAGATATTACCGTTGTCATCAAATGAACTTGCTTATCAAGTTATTTAGTCTGCATCCAACTCTCTGACTGCTTTGGTTATGATTGATGGTACCACTTCCTCTCCCATCGTCTATTTCTCTACTGATCTCCTGGATGTAGTCTTACCTTTAGATGAGGCAATCCAAGAAATCATATCTCTAGACGAGTGACCTTGGGATGGTTTTCATCATTGCATCTCAACCTCTTTCCCATCTGACTCAAACACAACGTCTCTTGAAATCACACCTTTTGATCAACCTAATATTGTTACTTCTTTCTTTACAACTATTCAAGAGCTCGATGCAGAGGCTAACTAGGGTAATCTCTCTAAAAATTTAGTCATCGACATCTCAGTCAAAACATGTATTGTGGAAAATATTCATATTGGAGCCAACTGCACTCTTGAGGAAATTGAGAGCTTCACCTACCTCTTTAAGGAATTTTGTAATGTTTTTGCTTGGTCTTATGAGGACATTCTTGGTATAGATCCATATATTTTCGAGCATGAGGCCAAGACTTATCAACATTCTAGGCCTGTCTAGAAAAAGAAAAAAACCGATGAATCAAATGCTAGCTCAAGATTAGTGCTCTTATATGTAACTAATAGAAAGTTGAATGGTTTCCCAGTGTGCTCACAATCGCTCACGAAATATTTGTTCCTTTTTTCTCTCCAAAGTGCTCTCACTAACTCAAATTACTACAAATGAGGACCTGATTTCCTTTTTGTAAGACTCTAAAGGTATGAATCAACCCAACTTGTGTCATTTTGAGAGCATTTCTTTCTCCTTTTGTTTCTACTACACTAGATAACTATTCCTGCAATTTTTTTTATATCATATAATGTTGTTTTAAGTGAATTCCTCAAAATTGACTAGCATTGACTAAAAAAAGAGCATATTCTTCTTAGTGACTTTTTCTCGCTCTTTAAATGAAAAAATCTTGAGTTACCCATTTCAGGCTTGTAAGATGTCTATGAAATATATTTGAGAAATTCTTTTTCTCTCTTTTTATTGCTTACTAAAATCGAAAAAGACACTTTGAGTTTTCTTCGTCTAACTCCGTTAACAAAATTTATGAATATTATCGAGTTTAGCCCTTCCCCTTGTACTTGTAACAAAATGAGGAAGACATCTATTGCGCGTAGGTTTTTCATTTTATTCGGACTCAATGGAATAACTTACATAAAAGGAACTGTGCCATGTATACTATTAACCCTTTGTTGCACATGGTCATCAACCGTGACAAAAGAACCTATTGGAGTTGTCTTTAAAATATTTTTAGACTCTCTAAATATGAAAAGACAACCAAGTTTACCCTCTTTGGACTCATTAAACCTAAAAAAGTGGGAAAAAATTGGACTTAATAGTGGTTATACTATCTATATTTTGAAATAATTTTTTGGCAGTAGTATTTTGTCAATCCCTTGAACATGTCACCCCCTCATCATATTCCTCTATTGCATCAACTTCTCTGTGAACCCTACCATTTCATGAGTCTTTCCTTGACACCCAAATGTTACTTCCTCTTTGTGTCTAACTACTCGCACTATTCTTGAGTCTAAGATTCCTGGTCTGGCTAGTGTCAAGCCTTCTATTGTTCAAGGGATCAACCTACTCTTTGCTTCCTGTATCAACCATTCATGCATATGCCATATTTTCCCTGATTCAGTTTGTCCTATTGTTCTAAACTATCTCCAAAGCAATCATCCTTGTCCTCTTTTACATCAATTGATGTAGGAGTCCTCATTTCCTACCTTTGACAAGTCTCTTCCTATTGAATTCAACATCTTATCTAGGAAATAGGTCGTGAAATATTTCAATACCCTAGAACTTGCAGTCCTCAATGGCAAGTCTCCTTGTGTTTGATAGGAGTTTGTCATCATTGGTTCCCTTTTGAATGATTCTATGAGTTTTCAACATCAATACATCTTATTCACACTCGCTAGACTATGTTGTGCATCTTGGAGACCATCATCCTTATCGGTGGCCATCTCGTGTTTGCTAACAATTTTCATTATTGACCAGTAATGAGAATATTTTTCACATGTTCAACATCAAATCCTTTATTCATGTGTATAAATATGCTAATTTTGGAAGTGTTGACCACGACCTTGGGTAGATTCTTACATCACTCAACCTTGTTTTCTCTCCCAAGCTGCGACTATTGTTTTCAGAGAGAACTTAGCATATTGATCAAATTATGACAACACTCCACATTATGCCTATTAATGGACATGAAAGTCATAACTTCTATGGAAATCACTCTAATTTTGCTGCTATGAATGGGAATGCCTGACTCAGGAATTTTTTATATATTTTGACATATGTTGTTGATTTCATGTCTCCCTTAGTTCTAATTCTCTAACATTATCTCTCTTCAGTGATAGTTTGTAAAGTATTTCTTCCATCATCTTCTTCTATTACCTCACACTTTAGGGGGAATTTTTTATACAGGAAATGACCTCCTCATCATCCCAGAGTAGAAAAACACCATGGAATTGAAGAAAACCTAAGTTACATGCCTATTTTCTAAGGTAACACACCTTAGAAATAATCATAAAGCATGCTAATGCAATCCATGACCCATTAGGCTGCGTTAACCTAGGGATGAATGCTTTGTTTTTCCTATAGGGTTGTGTTACTAGACTTCCATGAGTTTTTGAAGGCTAAAACACGAGTTAACTCACTGACACTCTGTCTTTCACTCGATGCTGACTCTAAAAGGTTCGAAATATTCACATCCAACTTGTCTTTGGGAAATTTCCTATCCTAATAGAAGAAAATGAAGAAGGAAAGAGAAATAAAGTAGAGACAACATATAGCTTTTTCCCAAAGGGAACTTCTGGAGAAATTGGCAAAAGTTCAACCTCCCATCACCTATATGTTGGAGGCTAGGCCAGAGTAACAAGGATCATAGTGTGCATTGTTATGATATTGAGACACCATTGTGAGAGAGAGAGAGAGAGAAGATAGAAGCTAAGAGAAGACTTATTACAAAAATCATGATTGTAATCATTCTTCTCAACACTGATTATATCTATATCTATATCTATATATATATATATATATATATATATGTGTGTGTGTGTGTGTGTGTGTGTGTGTGTGTGTGTGTGTGTGTGTGTGTGTGTGTGTGTGTGTGTGTGTGTATATTTGTTATGTCTATGCCATGATATTGACTTTATTTCTATACATGTTGATCCAATGGTGAGACTAATGCTTTATCACTAATGCACACTATCTTAATATGATATTATATGTTGATATATTGAATTGATAAAGTTATATATGTTGTGAAGATCACTTGATGTCCTTCTTATGTGCAAGTCCTAATCTTAGAGTTGGCCAAGGATCCTTTCTCGGTCACATTGGAAACTCCAGTAAATTTGTGCTAAGCAGGTAACCCCTCACCATCGCTTTATCAATTCTTAGATTGGCATTACTATGTTTGCATTTATCTTTCTTGAGTAGTTGAAGGTCCCTTGATTCTGTTTTCCTTAGGTTCCAAAAAACCCAAGAGGGTTTTCTAACCACCACTCATGCATTCATCCCTATAAAAAAGGAATTAAATGCAATGTTTTGTAAAATATCTTTGTGAAACTACAAAAGAAGTATGGGATAATCTGTAAGCCATTCATGAAGGAGAAGGAAAGTAGGCAAAGGAATATTTCTCATCAGGTAAACTTATAGGTAATCTTGTTCCTAAGACAATAAATGAATCTAAAGGAAAGCATGGTTTGTGAGATGATGAGAGTGATCATGAAATAACCCTTCTTATATGAGATGGAGTTACTGATTCATAAGAAGACATGTTAGAAGAAGTACCTAATCTTAGAAGAAAACTTGCTTATACTTTGAAAAAGATTAATAGTCTTGAGAATAAGTTGCAGGGATCAACACTAACAAGTAGAGGCAGTAGCAGAGCCAAGAGCTAGGACAAAGGTACCAGAGGCTTAGGTGGAAGTAGGAGCAGGAGCAAGTCCAGTAGCAGGAGTATCATAGGCCTTACTGAGCATGCTAAGAAGAAAATGGGTAGGGATAAGGCTTAGTTAGGTTGATCTACGAGGGCTACTTAGTTAGTTAGGGCTACGACTATGCTATGACTGCTGGTAAAGAAAGGGATCATGATGAATCGGTGAATACTACAATAGTAACAAAGAAAATTAATGAAAGAAAACGATATTGTGAAAGACTTGAAGCTAAGATCATCACTCTAAGATCAAATATTGAAAAGTCAAAGAAGAAAAAGGAATACCTACTCGTATTTGAAGAATGAGAGAATGGGATTAAGGAAGATATTAATGATTTAAGAATGCAACTTGAAGAAGGAAGAAAGACTGAATAAGGTATGGGGAAGCAACATATTGAAAAGGAAGATAAATGTCAAAGACTAGAGATTGAGGTAAGCACTCTAAAAGGTAAAATACTAGAAAAAGGAAAACATTTGAAATTTAATGACAGTGCAAAGATCTTGGACAACCTTCTTAATATTCAAAGATATCCCTCCATTAAATCAGGTCTTGATTTTGATGAAATCGTAAAGGGAGAATCTAGCTCACAATATTGTGCAATCAATCTCGAGGTTAACAAAGAAAACTCTGAAAAACTTGGTAAAGAATTAAGAAGTCAACTAGACCAACAACTAAGGAAAATAAATTTTCAAATGAAATTGTTTGCTCCCAATTATAGAAACAATAATCGATTCTCACCTTTGAAAAATGATATTGAATTATTTATCTGTCATAACTATGGACACATTGCATCCAACTACAGAAGTAGATTGTTCAAATCTCAGGGAAATAGTTTATCTATAGGAAGACCATCAATTCCTATGTATTCAATTTTCTTTAAAGGGTATTGTTTTACATGTGATGGATTTGTCCACAAAGCTATTAATTGTAATAAGGGAAATATGATGCAAAAATATTATGATTCCCTTGCTCCCTTCTCTATCCATGCAAAGTTCTACACTTGCAACAAGTTTGGACACAAAACAAAATAATTTAGGAACAAGACAATGAATTTATTCAGCCAACATGTAGACTCCCTCTAAAGTAAGCAACATGACATGTATCTACTTATCAAAAGACCTGAAAAAGATGGATCCACCAACACGAAGGTGAAGGAAGAGGAACAAGTAAGGTGCTTCCTTGATCTATGCACATTCGAAGAAGAATATCAATGGTACATATATAACATATGCTCTCATCACATGTATGGAAATAAGAGAAATTATCTCTCTTAAGGAAAACAAGAATGGTAAGATTATTCTTGGAAATGGTTCATTTACAAAGGTACTAGGTGAGGGTAATGCCGATCCTAATATTAAGAATACAAAATCAGCTAATGTATTACTTGTTTATGGGATAAAGGAGAACATTCTAAGTGTAGGTCAAATAGATGATAAATAGAATATAATTGTGTTTACATCAACTAGATGCACAATCATAGAAGAAGACACTAGAAAAGTTATATAAAAAGATTACAAAAGTTTAGATAGATTATATGTTCTAAATAAGTTTCCAGGAAGAAAAAGGAAGTCAGATTCCTCCTCTTTAGATTCATAATAGGGAATATATCCCTACTACAATCCATTATACTTAATGAATTCTCTTAAGGACTGCAAAAATAAAATGTAATGTATATAGCCTCATGGAAAGCATAGGTTGATAATTACGTCAAAAATATTAATAGTGCACAATATTAGGGGGAGCCTTGCATTTCATGCATTTTGATTACTGATGGTTTAATATGTTTTGTTTAGGATAAGATATGACATGTTCAGGAGGATCTTCTCAACAACTCATTATTGGCATTATGGATTCATTGCAGTTTGTTGATGATGCCTATTTGATGCTTGTGTGTGTTGATTTATGATGTATTAATGATGAGGAGTTGGTACAAGTTTAGGGGAAGCTTCTCTTATGATTCCAAATGGTTCATTGATCACATTATGATGACCTCATTGATGTTGTGATATGTCTTCTTACATTGGTCCTCCAATGCATTTCTTACTATTGGAGGTCAGTATGTCATGGTTGATGTTGATCTATTACTACTGATTGGTTGTCTTGCATTTGTTATTGTTGATTGAAATCCATTTTGATAAAAGAGATATATGTGGTACTATCCATTGTCATTGTTTCTTCAATGCATTCTCTAATATTGGAATATATATATATATATAATTATATAATATATTATATATATATATATATATATTATTATATATATATATATATATATATATATATTATATATATTATTATATAATATATTACAAATATATATATATATATATATCTAATATAAATATAAGATATCTGTGTGTGTGTGTGTGTGTGTGTGTGTGTTTCTATCATGATCAATGATTGGCTGATATGCTTATGATGATGGAGGTCTTCTTTTTTCTCATATGTTGGTATCATATGTTACACATTTTGATGATGAAACGAAGTATTGAGAATGGTCTTGCAATATCATGAACTGAACTACTACTTGTTGATGGAAGCGTGGATCTTTGGTTATGTCATATACTTGTTACTTGGGTGATTGATCTTTATGAGAAATATGTACTTTGAAGACCAATATATGCATAGGGGGAGCATGGTTATTATGGTTATGAGAATTATTTCTTGCAGCAGAGTTTCTTGTATCACATTTGAGGATCATATTTATAGTGTCAAGCATCCATTTTCCCTTGATGTCAAAGGGGGAGAGATGGACATGAGGTTTCCTTCAAATCCAAAGGGGATATTATTCTCATTATAACTCTGTGTTGTCCTTGATGAAACCAAGTTTGAATTCAAAGTAACTCTACAAGTCTCACATGAACTCTACAAGTAACACATGAACCTATAGATTGCACAAGAATAGTTTATGTGTTGATCTCCATGGTATTATTTTGGTTGATGTTGGTAGGTTATTAACATTGGGACCAAGGGCCACACATTTGGTAAATGGTTAGATATTTTATTTGATGCACCATATTTCTCTCATAAAAAGAATACTTTATTGACGATTGAAGTGAAACGAAGATTAGTAAAATTGATTTGGTCATTTAAGGTTGGAGGAGATAAATGAACTTAGACCATTGTCAGTTTGGTTATGGTCCAAAAAATCCAAATTAAATTAAATATTATCCTTATCATTTTGTGTGCCCTAGTTTTAATCTGATTAAATCAAATAAAAATGATGGGTCTTGCCCATGGTAATATCATAGAGAGAAGGCATAAAAGGCAGATCAATCTTGGTTATTTGGGTGTGCATTTTTCTAAGATTAATCTATGCATTTCTGGAGGAATCAATGAAGATATAAAGAAACATATGCACAAGTTCAAGAGCTGAAGGGACAAAGATATGAGTATAGAAGGTAGATCAATTTAGTGTGAGGGAGATAGAGTATATTGATGATAGCAATATGGAGAAATAAATGCAAGTCTAAGAGTTCGATCTAGAGATATCTATTTGGTCTTCTCTAATGGATAGAAATCTCAAAATAATTTGATTCCATATTTGTAATATGTTAGTGAACCCATCAAAGAGTGTGTAGAGAAGATTTACACCTGATTGTGCATTAATTTTGTACACATTTGTTTTTATAAATAACAAGGAAGCTAGTGCGATTTGTCTAGATTGGGCATCGATGGCATAATTTTCTTAAGGCACACCAAAATACAAATTGTGTTGGTCGAATTCATTTGTGAATACACAAGAGAGGGGCCTCACTATGATTTTTCTTGGCATTAATATTATTATTTGTGTGCCTCTACGTTATTAGTTAATTCATTTTGCATTGATATATCTCTACATTTTTCCTTTGTAATGAAATATATCTTCGACATGGGTTGTATTTATCTACAATGACCCTAGGTTGATGTTAAAGTGGGCCCCACCCAAAGGTTGTATACCTCGATTGTCTTGTTAAGCCACTTGTTTGGTGAGTTGAGCTACTATGAATGGGTGGGTCCCACCCTAAGGATTCTACTTGGAATCTTTGCAAGTAGTTTTTCCCATCGTGTCGGGCTATCAAGAGTGGGTTGGAGGCTTTGTTGATAGTGGTTTCCATCAAGCCAGGCTTGGGTGAGTGGGATCATGTGGTAGGAGCCAAAGGTGGACCAACCTAGAGATTTACAAACATGGAGGATTTTATTAACTCAGTTTTCCATCAAGTCGACCTTGGGTGAGCGGGATCAAGTGGCAAGAGTTGAAGGTGGGCCAACCCAAATATTTATGAACCCAAAGCATTTTATTAGCATAGTTTTGCATTGCTTGAAGCTATTGCTGTTAAATTTTCTGAGGGCTGCATTTTTCTTTTCTTAGATAATTACATTTCTTCATTAACACATTAAGTTCACCCCATATCATCATTACATTATTCACATTTACATTATTGTTCATCAACATATGAAACTAATTAGAAATAACAAAATCATTATCATCAATGCAACGAAACATAAAGGAACAATAGAAGAAAAGCATGCACACATAGAGACACCAAGATTGGTCTGAAACCAGGAAAAACCCACTATGGGGAAAACCCTTGCAAATTCTTCTTCTTCTTAGATCATCATAAAATGGTTCAACAAAAGAGAGTACAATGATCCATATCTTCATTTATGCAACTAACTAGTAAAACAACTATGACATCCACGAAATGTACCTAATCATGCTTATACTCAAAACCTTGATTCTAAGGACTATAATTTACTGTCATTGTCTGTAGTCAATTGCTAAACACTATTGTCATTGAGTGGAGTCTTTAGAATACTAAAATTTCATCTTTTAGCCCCAAATGCATGGAGGAGGAGTTATGTGAGTGACTATGGCAGTCCTGGACACTCCTTGGTGACTATATGTGAGTGACTAGGGAAAAATACACTCATATCTACTTCAAACCCCCATACATACCATTCAAGCTACTGTACGAGTGACTGACACTGCCCATACACACCCTTGACCTCTTTGTGTGTGTGTTTGGCAACCAAATTGCCTGATCTACTTTAGAAACCCTAGATGCTCCCTTTAGGTTTATGTGCAAGTGTTTGAGACATCTAAGATGCACCCTTGACCACTCTATGTGTGTGTATGGAGATGAAAATACTCAGTTATGTGTGTGCAACCAAGAAATAGAAACCCTAGATTCGTGTGAGTTTCAACCCTATAGTTTCAGACCCTTGTGCGAACTTTCTTTGTCAAACTTGTGCGAACCAGGATAATAGAGGAAAAGAAAGGATGTCTTGATCAATGTCTCCAAATGAGCTTGATGTATCATCTATTTATAGGCTTCCATGCGGGTCCACTTGATGTTGAGGCCGATCTGTCCAATTGTACAAATGCGTAGGGCTGACCTGATCCAATATACATGAGTGGGAACATAAATTTAAAAACCAACTTCTGCTTATCCAAATGAGGTAATATTTAGGTTTATTTTGGTCCTCTCAAAAAGAGGAATCTATTGAGATTATTATCTTTATTATATGAGTTGTCCAAAGTGGAATTTGATCATATTTTCATAATTTTTACACTCCCTTTCAAATAGGGAGAATCCTAGCTGTCGATGTCTACTCATCCATTAATATTCCATTCGAGTGTCATCATGTATCTTGACTAATCGTCTCTATCATGTAGTCATCATGCCATTATCATCTAAAGTATCTCATCATCACAAATCATCAATGTACATCTTGATCTATCCCTTGCTTATTCCTACTTATATCTTGATTGTTCCTGTTCATATGCTGAACATTCTTGAATCTAAAAGAAAAAGAATTTGTCATCGGAGGGGATCTCAATCTACTACCCTCCATCCATCGAGCTATTACCCGAAAACTTTACCAATGGGCTACTACACGAGGATATCGGTAGGGAGTTGAATCTTTTATCTGTATCATCATCAAAGAGCATAACATCAAGGGAGCATATCTCAACCTGGAACCACATCGGGGAGCACATCTCGCGTTGAGAGATATAGGGCATAATTAGTTATGAGATTTCTCTTCTTGATAATTTATTATGATATACTTTTACTTCTTGGATTATGATCTTCACTTCATTATGTTATTATTATGTTCTTCTCATCAAGACAATTACCAAAAGAACAATAGAAGACAAGAGACACAGTATGTAGGCTTGTCATCTAGGGCAAAAGCCTCTCACTCTTTGAGGGGAAAACCTAATAAAAAATTCTTATTATAGATATTTAATTGAATAATACCAAGACCATGACAATGACCCTTGATTCTAGTGTTCTTCCAAGACCTTTGTCACTAGCCTTGATGCTCTTCCTCTTCCCTTTCTTGACTTTTTATAGATCTTGAACTACTCTCCTTGGCTTCTTCTAGAGAATCTCGGCCTCTTCTCTTCCACACTAATCTTATTGGCTTCCGTAGAGAATCTTGGTCTCTTAGGTTAACCCTAATTTAGAACCCTAGAACAATCTTTTCTTCCTTGATTAGTCTCTACAAGAGAGAGATCTATAAAAATTCTCCTCAACTTCTTCTTGCGAGATCTTATATCGAAACAAGGTCCCCTCAATGTAGTAATAATTTCTTCGACCTTCACTCTATGCCTTTAGGCCTACTTCCTTTGCACATGGAAGAGCATACATGCCCAAATCATATCTCCCAGAAATATCCCTTTCTTCACTATCCTTTTCTTGATCTTCACTTCTTTTCTCTATCTCTTCTTCGTACTTATGCTTCTCTTCTTCATCGAATTTATTTGCCTTCAAGTGACATCGAGTGTGGTTATATATAAACGTTGCCTCATGTCATTTAGGCCAACATGATCATAAGGAGGAGAGCTAACATCATCTTCTAGGTTTCTTCACTCATTGTAGGACGACTTGGAGAGATTTAGTGACAAGGTCTTGGAGGATTACTCTACATAGACAAGTTTGATTCTCTGCAATGTGTAAAATGACTTCATTACATGAAAATGACTCTTTTATTCTTTTATGACTAGATGAAAAAGTTCCTAAAGGCTCTTAATGGGAGCCTTGACTCAAAAAGAAAATGTGTTGCTCATGAAACCCATGATGCAAGCATTACAATATTTTATTTTTTCTTCTTTACATCTCTTTACATAAAATCACAATTACATGTCATTATGAAGACCGAACCTAGTTACAATTTTCAACATCTCGACCTAGAATCTCATGGGGGAGCTGTACATCTACAACCCCATATTGAGAAATAAGATATCCAAAAACATAGGGGAGAATATCTCAACCCTAGAATCAAATCAGGCAGCTCAATATCAACCCGAAACTGTGTAGGGTTATCTCAACCCATCCTATTGCCTATTGATCTTCCCATTTGTGACCTTGAATAGTCATGTGGTAGAGCACCTACATCATAATCGACTTGGGTTGTACACCTAAAGTACACTCTCAACCCGTTGGCCAAATGGGGAGTGGTATTCCTGACAAGCCTAGTTGTGGGTATGATGCCAACTCGGGTATACTTTGTAAAGACCAGATAGGGGAGCATCGTTTTGTGACCCTATGAAGATAGGGGAGAAACATATCCAACCTTATGGGTAATAGATAAGGGTCATACCCTATTGTCTAGAATTCCCTCAACCCCAGGAACCCTCTATCTTAATTCCTCACCCCGGGAGCTCAGAAAGGGAGGAAGAGTTGGCTCAATGTCATCGATCAACACTGCTCTCATCATACTCAAATATGTTATTTTCTTGTCTCAATAGCAGTTGTTTCTTCTTCATATAGGGCATTTGTTGGGTGTGGAGCTTGATTATCTTCTGTATTTAGAGGTATCACCACATTGGACCCTAGCTCGTAATGTGGTGGCAATGCCACCCGCAAAATATATGCTATAGGGGGGGTCTTGGGGTGCGGCGGG
>APFE031009024.1:110108-168109 GCA_000404065.3 Pinus taeda
ATATCTTATGTGTTCCATTGCTATGTAATATATAATTTTATAACAACTTCAAATCAAATATCATGCTAGATCATAAATATTCATATAAATCATAAAAGGATACCACAAGCATCCTCCCTCTCAAGGATGTGTCAATCACAAGCCTAATCTTGTCTTAAACAACTGCACTGAATCAATATATGAAAGTTTCTCAGTCCCAACTATATATATGGGATTTTCTACCAATCCAATCTCACTCTTTGTCATCGCAATGTATCCATGTCATATCTAGATCATGCTCAGACTACTCTCTAAGGAGATTCTTCATTGTGCCTCACATCTAGCCATGTTAGCAATATTGTACTCAACCTCAATTGTGTTATGGACATCTCATCCAAGATACCATGGCAGATCTCATACTAAAGTAGCATCCAAATGTGCTCATCAACAATAATATCAAATATCAACAATACATCCATGCAATCACATATCATATAAAGAATATCTTAGATCAAGAATTGATCATCTTATTCAGATATCTCAAAGGATGCTCGGTGGCAACTCAATGTGAATGAAGCAGCTCAATCATGAATTAATTAAGGTTCTATGCACATCACATAAATGGAAGGATGTTAGAAAAAGGAACATCAATGCTTTAATAAAATGTCAGATGCCATGTCAAGTTCAAAAAAATATTCAACTTTAAATCAGAGTGTCCTAATATTTTCATTTCCATTATTCAAAAAAAAAATTCAATAGCTTTGCAATATAGAATTTCTTTCCCAAATTCTAGAAATTGATTCATCATGCCATGAAACATCATTTCAAGCTTCAGAATCCATCTTGTTGAAGAATATAGGGCAATTGAGGCTAATGTGATTCTTCTTAGCATGATAACTATTTTTGAGGTTTTATTATTAGTACAATATTTCCTTCTTATTAGAGTGTGTCTTCTATAGTTCATCAAATAGATACCAAAATAAAGAGACAAGAAAACAAGATGTTTGGCTTTCTGCTAGGGCCAAAACCTCTCTCTCTTGGAGAGAAAAATCCACACAAAATTCTTCTTATAGAGATTCCAATTGACAAATACCAATACCATGACCCTTGACCTATTATGCCACTCCAAGACCAAGACACCAATCCTCTTCTTCATGACTTCTTAGATCATCATCATTGTTGCACCATTGAGGTCATCACTACTGCATCCCCGAGGTCTTAATTACTGCTTCTTCACCATGTCAACGAGGTCCCTTGTTTTCATTTAGATCCTCATTGTGACCTTGATTCCATGCCTTTATCAATGCAACGAGAGATTCATTATGATCTTTTCTAGTATGCTAAGTATATTAATGTGGGATCATAGTTATGTTGAGGTTGTTCAATACACCAGGACAGTGAACATCTGAGAGACATAGAATCACTGTACATTATCAGAGGTTTTGTACCATAGTAACCATATGAAAATACTATTCCACTATACTTTTCTAAGGTTCCTGTACTTCTGCTCTTGTCCAACATTCCTGTGCTCCTCTGCCATCTGAAGTTCAAAAAAAATATGAAATTTGTGTTTTCTGTGGTGACCCTAGTGGGGTATTAATAGTTGTTTGTCCTCCATAATTAGTTGACGTGTCAATGTGAATCATTGTGTCTCTTTATTGAGCCACATGATTGTGTTTTTCTTATTTAATTCATTTGTAGGCTGACATGAATGTGTTTTACATCATTTAGCTTGCTTCCTTCTTCAAGAGGATTGTGCTTGTCTTGGAGGGCTGATCTAGACACTAGGTTAACTCATATACATTACATATATGCTCAAGAAGAGATATTTAACATTTTCTTTGACTCCTTGACTTTCCTATATCACTTCAACATGTTTTGGACCTGTATAATGAGCAATAAAATCATTTTATAATTTACAAAAATAATATTCCTTTTCTTTTACAAGTACAAAGATCAAAATTATATTTATGAAGACCGAACCTAGTTACAATATATTCAACACATCTCCCTCTTACTTAGATCATCAGAGGCTCATCACTTGAAAATAATAGATCATTAGTATATAAAACCAAAACCAAAAATTAAAGTCATACCTTGGAACCCTTCATCCCGACTTCACCAGATAATAGTCAATGCAAACATATCTAGATTGGGGAGCTTGCTTCATGCAATGCTCTATGCAAACATAACACTTTACCAAACCAACTTGATTAGATTTTCATAAATCAATATTGTACCATCAACTCATCGAATTTTAAAACCCAGATCAAAACTATTATCAAAGTCATCAATATCACAATATCAATTCTTTCAACTAGGTGATAGGTAGTGCTCATATCATTCCAACAAGTTTCATCTATCATTCAATACCAATCCAAACTTCATCAATTCGTTCTTATAATCATAATACAAGTCATTTATTTCACTAGATACAAAGGCATATGAAATTTCCATCTTCATACTGAATCACAACTGTCAATTGTGCAAGGAACAAGTAGGCCAATACCAAATCATTTTTGAATACCCATATAAGTCATTGGAAGTCATTACACTCATATATCATTGTCATCAAGGAGAATCATGAGTCTTCAAATCGAATCATTAACCATAAGATCAAAACCAAATTAGTTATCGTAGAGAGATTGATAGTCTAAAACATATCTTAATCATCAAGTCAAAGTTCTGAGTCATTGCCAAGCATCATGTCAAAAACTCCAAACACTTATCATCATGCCAAGATATTTTAGCACAAACTTCAAACATAATGACATATCTATATGTATGTCCCGGTCACCTGTAAGTACAAGTTCAGTCTTAATGTTCATATTATGGAAAAATTCAAGCTTTCCATGCTTTCAGTTCTTTTTTTTATCTGCAACACATCTGTAGTACTGACATCCTCCAGGTGAACATCTGATTTCATGCGCAAGGCTTCATTTTTCTGTGCTCTTTAGGAATAGTCACACACATAGGCCTTCCTCTATGTGACTGAGACCCACATTTGCACTCTTCAAGATTCTATGTGAGAAAATGTGGTCGAATTAGCTAAGAACTTATCTTAGGGCCTTGGAAACATGCTTCATCTTGTATCCATGCGACTGGGAGGCTATAGTCGCACCTGTAAGCCTGCTTCCGTGTGATTGAGGCTTACATCAAGGAGAAACTCTCTTTCCATAGATCATAGATTTGTTGTAGATTATTAATGATATATGTCCATTCATGCCCATAAACCATATTTCAATAGTACATAATATAAATATAATGCAAATGACAATAGGAGAAAGGATTTGAATTGGAATCTACTCTAGTCATCTTCATTCATGTTATCAACCTGTCTAAAATGCATCAGCAGATCTGTTAGATCATAAAGTAAAACATATACCCATCATGGTCATAACATGCTCACATCAACTACTACATCATCATATCATGACATCAATTCTTCATCAAGGGTTAGAGTCACATGATAGGGGCCACTGACATGTGTGACATCACACTTCAAATATCATGAATATAATATCACTTCTATCAAGTCAATCCATCAAGTTAGGGAATTTATATTTACCATATGCCATAGTTACTAATCAAAACATAACCACAGTTACTGAAGGATATAGAATGTCAATCTCATATTTATACTTCTATCATCATGGTTACCGTACTTATCATGATCAATAGGATCAAGATAGGCCATTGAATAAAACTTTATCAAAACATCAAGAGTGTCAACCATTTTTCCATACCTTCATCATGCTCATCAAAAGTATTATAAATACCATTGTATATAGAAATAAATGAAGTAACCTTCTATATGAAACCCATCATGTCTTATGCATGTCAAATGTCAAGAGTATCATTTATTAGAGTCAAGGTACTAGCCTTACTTATAGGATCAAGATATCCAACAGATAGATGTTAGCCAAATATCAAGTATATCAATGTGTCAACATTATGTAGCCTCGTAGAATTCAAGAAGAACAAAATGTTCAACACCAGGTACACCATTTCATCACATGAAACATAAATCCAAGTCACTTTCATATGCATGGACCATTAAAGAAAGAGACATTCTCATCATACCTTAGGGGCTTAATAGTTGAAACATAACATTGAAACAATACCTTGTAGTGTTTAAATACATGTGCACTTTTTCATTAGACATGGGTAGATTTTGTCACCTATTAATATAGTGCCTCTTTACCTTTTCTAGTTATAGCCATCCTTCCTGCATTCAAATTATCCTCAAGAAGGATCCACTCATCACATCTCATCAAGAAGGTTAAAAACATCCATATACTTAGATATAATTGCATGAAGTATAAACAATAAAAATAATAATCAGATACATAAGTCTAAAAAAAATTAAGAGGCATCATAAGTCAAGAAATACTTATCTTCAATGAGAGGTGATCCTCTCCCTCTTGAACCACCATCACTATCCATAGTCCACATAACAATGTTACCTTTAATTAACAAACTAGGCATATCAAATCTTTCACAAGTGTTTGAGAATATTCACATTGAACATACTAGGTTTCATATCTCATATTTTTCCATAATCCAGGGTTTATCTCAAACCCTATCCTCATAATACCCATTGTCTTCTTTCTTCCATCAATGGTGTCACCATCTGGGTGATCTCCATGGATTTTCTTCAGCCCAACTATGATACCATGCTAATTTTTCTGAGGGCTACATTTTTCTTTGCTTATATAATTGCATTTATTCATTAACACATTAATTTCATCCCATATCATCATTAAGTTATTTAGATTTACATCATTATTCATCACTGTATGCAACTATGTAGAAAGAACAACATCATTATCATCAATGAAACATAACATAAAGGAGAAATAGAAGAAAAGCATGCACACATAGAGACACCAGGATTGGTCTGAGACTAGGGAAAAACATACTATGGGGAAAACCCTTGCAAATTCTTCTTCTTATTAGATCATTGTTAAATGATTAAAAAAAATAGAGTACAATGATCCATATCTTCATTTGTTCAACTAATCAGTAAAACAACTATGACATCCATGAAATGAACCTAATCATGCTTATACTCAAAACCCTGATTCTAAGGACCGTAATGTAATGTCACTGTCTGTAGTCAACTACTGAACACCGTTATCACTGAACGAAGTATTTGGAATACTGAAATTTCATCTTTTAATCCCGAACACATGGAGGAGGAGATGTGCAAGTGACTATGGCAGTCTTGAACACTCCTTGGTCCACTCTATGCGAGAGACTGGGGAAAAATACACTCAGATATGCCTCAAACTCCTAGGCATGCCCTTCATGCTACTATGAAAGTGATTGAGGCTACCCAAATATACCCTTGATCACATTTTGCATGTGTATGGGGATAAAACTATTTGATCTTCTTCAGAAACCCTAGGTGCTCCCTTTAGGCTTAGGTGCGAGCGTCTGAGACATCCCAGATGCACCCTTGAACACTTTTTGTGTGCATATGGGGATGAAAATACTCAGTTACATGCATGCAACCAAGAAAAATAAACCCTTTATTTGTGTGAACTTCAATCCAATAGTTTCATACCATTGTGCGAACTTTCTCCGTTAGACCTGTGTGAACCAAGACAACAAAAGAGAAGAAAATATGGCTTGATCAATGTGTCCAAACAAGCTTGAGGTCTCTTCTATTTATAAGCTTCCATGAGAATCCACTTGATTTTGAGGCTGACTTGTCCAATTGTACATATGCATAGGGCCTACCTGATCTAATATACATGAGTGGGAACATAAATTCAAAAAAAAACTTCTGCTTGTCCAAATGGGGTAATATTTAGGTGGATTTTTGTCCTCTCAAAAAGAGGAATCTATTGCAATTATTATCTTCATCATATGAGCTGTTCAAAGTGTAATTTACTGTTGTTTCATAATTTTAACAATTTTGGCTAGGCTCACATGGAATTTATTGAGCGCATAGTAATGTGGGCTAGTCCAGAGTTTATTCCCAGATGTATAAGAATCGAGGCTGAAGACAACAAGCAACTTATGCGCAACATTTTGTCACTATTATATGTTTATTGATAGGATGGATCCAATGAGTCAGTCCAGAGATTAGATAAGGTGCATGCTAATAAAACAAGTGGGAGTTTGGACCATTTTTATGAGAACAATTTTGCATAGGAACTAATCTTAAATCATAAAAGTGACATATTGCAAAAGACAATTTATGCATAAATTGTTTTACGTAGATATCTCTTGACTGTTTCCCTTAACTACAATGACTAAGAGACTTTTTTATCGACCCTTGCTCATCTAGAATAGTTGATGCATAGATTGAACTCATTGATTGAGTATTGGTTTCATCAGAACTTGTTCATGGAAATGATGATATAGAGATCCATGATATGTGTTGCTATTCATTCTCATCTTCTAGACTTATGAACATCATGATGAGACTTTATGACATATATAGTATTTGGTTTGCATATGATGGTTATGATAGTGAGGTGCAAGGGGATACTGACTTAACTACAATGATTGATATTAGGAATTTATACTTGGTCCTTGTTGTTTGGTGACTTAGACATTGGCACACTTATATTCTGCCTTGAGTTGGCAATGTTGTCATATTTGATAAGATGATTGACTTGGTTTGCATTTGGATAATAGATTGGTTAGTAATTGGCACATTTTTGTTGGTATTTCGGTAATTAATTACATTAGTGATTCATTTAATTATATAGTGATTTAGCTTGCTTCAGTGATCAACATTCAGTTTGCTTTAGTGATTCAATAGGTGACATATTGGCATTCTGCATTGGTTTTGGCATCATTGATATAATTAGTTGACACATTGACATTGATCATATTATTTTGGTATTCAGTGATTGGCACATTGATATTCAATATTTAGTGATTATTTTGTTGGCACATTGATATTGGTATTTTTTTCAATTATTTTTTCAATTTGGTTTTAATCTTATCGCTGGTGTGGGTCTAGTTTGAAAATAAGATGAAAGGAGGCCTGCATAATATTGATGGTTGATTAACAGGTGAATCGAATGAAAATTATGAAACATGGCCCACAAGGTGCCAAGGGTTGTAGCCTTCAGTGAGGGAGTAGCTGCTTCCTTTTGGTAGGAGATGATAAATAAGATTAGGTGGTTGTAGCTCCCTTCTAGTGGATGTTAGTGAATGAGTGGAGGTTGTATTCTCCTACAGGTGGGTCTTTCTTGATGAAAACATTAGGTGTTTGTACAAGATTGTAAGAATATTTCTTTATAATAAAGAAAAAGACAAATCAACAAAAAGCAGTGGTTTTCTCCCACATTGGGTCTTTACCTTAAATTCTGGGGTCCTTATGTGATTGATGTGTTGATGTGTTTATTTCTTACATGTTATTGAACTCAATATTTTTCATGGTTTACTGAATTCACTTTAATATATAATCGTTGTGATCTTCTAGTGAAGTAATGGATCACATGCATTGAAATCAAGTAAAGTTTAATTGGGAATGAAATAATGATTCAATTCTCCTTCTATGTATTTCTAACAATTATGATATGAAGGGAACTCTTTCAAGCTATATCTTTTAATGAAGTTTCCAAGGTCACTCAAATCCATAATGACCATTTGAAACATGCGTTAAAGGGTGCATTAAAAAATATCTTGAAATGGTGCAATGCATATGCAACAAAGACATTTATTGGAAATAAGTTGAAACATAAAGAAGTGGAAGCTGCTTGAAAGATATTCGAGCTATGAGAGGTAATAAACATGCTAAATGATATCAGCTTTCATGAAGTCATCATAGTTGTAATGGAATGAAGGGTCGTATATCATTTGTACATTGCAATGCCAATTAAACTATGGCATAACCACTATATTGGAGGAATCTCTTTTATTTAAAGGCCACAAAAATAAACCCAATGCTCATACAATGAAGTATGTATGGTGGCAAGCATGAGCTGCATAAAAGAGAAACTCTACCCATGCTAAGCACACAACTGATGATGGAAATGATAATATGTGGACCACATGAAGGTTACGATTTGTGTCATGATGTATGGATGTAATACATCACCCAAAACATATTAATGTTTCATTGGATCATGAGTGCGAGCACTATGCAGACATTTAAAAACCATATAGTCACACTATCAATAAGAAAAAACCACGATGAATGATAAATGAAAATAGAATCTAGCCAACACAAGGATTATGGCATTGATTTGAAACTATTTGAAGGTTGCATAGGGGGAAACAATAAAAAATGTGTTGGTGGAACCTCTTAAAGGCAACAAAGAATAGTACTAGCATACAATAATGTGTTACTGATTATTCTAAAGTGAATATGTACATAAAGAATATATTATGGTGTGTCAAAATAATGTGAACCCGTGTTGGATATTATAACGCATTGGCATCAAAACAATGGAATGATGGGATCATGTAACCATACACTGTGCCAACTCATGACACAACGATAGGAAATAAAACTTATAATAAAGGGGATTATAAATGTGATCCATTCCAAGGGTTTGATGGGGTGTCAACAAATATATATGAAGCATGAGTTGGTTATCGACCTCCAAAAAATGTGTTGGAGCTAAAAGATATGGCAACCTTTGTTTAAGAAATCTAGGGGATCATGAATTAGATGATTTCTCTTATTTAGTAACTTCTTGTGAGTGCTTTTTGGAAATTTAGATTAGGATCTTATTTACTTACTTAATTAATTTTCTTATTCATCAAAAAACTACCAATGCATGAACATAAATAGACAAGAGACACAAAATGTAGGCTATAAGCCAAGGCCAAAACCTCTCACTCTTTTAGAGGAAAACTTACACAAATTCTTCTTATAGAGATTCCAATTGACAAATACCAAGGCCAAGACTCTTGGCCTATTAGACACTCCAAGACCAAGACACAATTTCTCTTAACAATCACCATTCTTCTTGAATCCTCTTCCACTTCAACCTTCTTAGCATCGAGACATTGTCATCATTGAGATCTTATCACTGTCTTGACACTAAGATCTCTTTTATTGTTAGACCTCCATGTTGTCATATTACCGATACCTTTCTTCTATGAATGCACAAATATAACACCAAGACCTTTACTAATATTCCACCGAGACTGTGGAACTATGGTGAGACTTCATTACGTTTGTTAATGCAAACTTGTCATTCTAAATTCTTGTTAGTGCAATTCGATTTCCTCTTACTGAAATGCTTGTCACTGTCAATGCTATCCGAACTTGTTTATTTTCTTGTCACTATAAATGTGATCTAAATTACATAGCTAGACAAATGTCCTATAACTCTCACCTCATTGTAGCCTCATCACCAAATTGTGTTTCTCTATTTAGGGCACCAAAACTTATTCTGTAAAACAATCATCTGAATCTTAAAGATGATCCGAACTTCCCACTGCTTCTGTCCACCCGAAATCACAGAGATGTTGGAAATTGTAACTATGTTTGGTCTTCATTAATATACTTGAGTCATCATATAATGTACTTGTCTAAATAATAAATAAATAAATAGTAATAATTGTTATTGTGACTTATTAAAGCATGGGTTTCATGATTGGGTCACCATGTTTTAGGTCAGAGTCACTATTGAGGACTTCTAGCATTTATTCTAAGTCAATAGAGTAATTGTACTTTTAAAGAGACCCTTCTTGGGCTTTTGAATCATGTAAAAAGGTTAAGTATTGAGTCAAATATGACTTATGTACCCTCCAGACCATGTCGGCCTAGAAGAAGATCAAGTTGGCCTAAGGACCCTGTTGGACCTCACATGGATCTTATAAAAGCAAGATCATCGAATTCATTTGGAGCATCATTATCACACACTAGTTTGATTTCTATTGTAGCTGGGAAAAAGTGCAAAATTCTCTTGTAGCTAGGAAGAAGTGCAGATTTCTCTTGTAGTTGGGAAAAGGTGTGAAATCTGTTGCCAAGATGACGAAGTGTTGGGCATATCCCAACTTGGCCTAGTTTTTGGTGAAGACTCTACATTTTGTGGAGTGAACTGTGAAGTAAAGAATGAAACAGAGCACGAAGTGGACTGCGCAGTGGAGTGGTAAGTGGACTGCACAGTAGATATACCACATGGTATAGGGGCTTCGGGGCGACCTGAAGCCCCTCCTTTTTGTAAAAGAATGTAATGTTGTAAAAGATCAATGGTTTTCGGACCATAGTAGCTTGTATTAGGGGAATCCAAGGTATGTGGACCATGGTATTTTGATGATATATCCCTCAATGCAATAGTATAGATAGGGATCAATAATAATAACAAGAATCATCTTTATGGTCCCGATCTATGTTTATGGTTGAATTATTGTGATCTGTAGCTTGTGGCAAAGAAAAGGCTCTATATCTGAGTGCGCAGAGGCCTAAGTTTGCAGCTGAGTGCCCAAATAGCCTATAGTTTAGTGCATAGGTCAATAACTATTTGTTGTAAAAGAATTATTATTATAAGCAATCGTTCTTGTGGACAGAGTCCCACATTGGGATAAACCACGTAAAATATTTTTCTTCATGTGTATCTTTGCTTATCATCTGTTGTAGCGTACAGTTTAACAATGAATTTTATTATAGTGCAGTGATGATTATGGGTTTATATGATATGTTTATGTGATTAAATGAATGTGGCGAAGTAATCTATGTATGTTAAATATAAAAGAACATAAAAATACCACATCGAATCATCCCTTAAGGCTACAAAATTTTTGTTTTGCATCCTCCCATATTCACTTCGGGTGAGACTACAATTTTCTTGCAGGTTGTTCCCTAAAGGGCCAGTGATTAAGGGTTTTGTTGGTGCATAGTATAGGTTGAACCTGGGTTAGCCCAATCATAACCAACAAATGGTTCCATTTCTAAGACTTGCAGTTGAATTTCACATACTACTACTTCAGTGATAGAAAGAAGTACCCAAAGTTTGCACTAGACCAGTATTTGAAACAAGTGCACTACCCAGACAACAAAGTAACAAGGCTAGAACCACAATAGTGGGAAAATGGGTTGGTGCAGTTGGGATTATTGAATATGTTAATTGTGCTGCACTTCGATAGAATTCCAAGGAACACAATGTGTGTGCATCAGTTTCTCATGCTAGTGCATGATGGATGCTTATGGATGGGAAATAATATCCCCATAGACCTAATGTTGATCTAGAGGATCACGAGACTACCATACCAAGGGTGGAACTTTGTGGAGGAGTTCATCAAAAAATATTAGGACCATGCTATAGCAGACAATATGAAGAAGAAGTTTGGGCTAAAAAAAGGAAAAAGGGGATATGACATCAATTCAATAAGTGACCAGGTAGTTCACTTCGCAGTGCACATATTGGTTAGAAATATCATGAGAAAATTTTAGGTGAATGAAGTTCTTGCATTGGTGGTTTCCTTAGCCATGTAGTGTGCCAAAAAGGTTCAGTACAACTAGGAAAAATACTTGTGGAAGGAATTTATGGATGATTTCCATGAAGTCCAGGAGAAAGGTACCAAACTCCATTATAGATGGTTACTTGTTATTATTGCAATGTTAGCATGGAGAGAGCTGGAGGATTCATACTTCCCCTCAGTAGCGTCAAATGTATGTGAAGTTGTGTGGTATGCCTCACTATGATTGATAAGGTGATATGTAAATAGCTCCAAATTCAAATTGCTCGAAATTTCTCACAAACTATACGACTGCATCTGTCTCGTCAAGACGATCACAATGCAATTCGTTTCACTGAAAACTCAGTCCGGATGAGGAAGAATAGACCTTCTATTCATTTTCCTTAACACCTAAACTTTTTTTTTTATAGAATAAGTTAGAACGATGACATGGTATTCCAGTTAGCATGATGGGAATCTTCTTCAATTTTTTCCCAATGAGGTTGTGGCAAGTGTCATAATATCAAATATTATATATATATATATAATATATATATGATATAGATATATATATAAATTCTGCACATAATAATGTGGCATCGAAATAATTGAATGGCGCAATGTTTTATGGGTGGAAAAATGTATGAAGGGACAGGTGGAGGGCAGGTCGAACCCATGACCTCCCCCTCCCAACTCTGTTGCATAATCGTTGAGCTAGCAGCGGACTTATTAAATGGTGGCCCCAATTTTTTATTTATGCCTGCAACGAATGGTGATGGTGGAGTGGAGGGAGCCAGCCCTGTAGGCCAACCCCCTCACCATACGACAACACAACGTAATCCATGGTCCAATACTAAAGGATAAGCATACTGAGAGTGCCACTAATTCGATTTTCACTTAATTAATGCATCTTTTAAGTTGGAGGTAGTTTTGGAGGCACACAAATTTTTGTGGAATTGCCAATTTTGATCGTGTTAACTGGAGTCTTCTCTAGCTTTAGTGGAGTTTCCTAGGGAAACATTGACTGAAGCATATCTTGAGCAATTTTCAACCCTTTTGGAGCAGGAAGAGGCTATCCTAGTTAAATTGGATGTTTTGAGTCCATCTATACATGCTTCAGGAGAAAAAAAGCATTGTACACAACACTTTTTTCACATTTGAGCTAATACAGAGGCCCAAGCCATGGAAGCTAGACCAAAGAGATGTAGCCCATGAGGGGTGAATTCCTTCATCAAAACACTGTGTTAATGTGTCCCTTTGATGGTTTTCTGTACTCTGAATTTTTTCTATTCAATATTTTCTTTTGAAGCTATTTTGTTCATGAATGTCACTTTAAACTTAAGGGAATTTACCTGATTGTATGCACAAACAACTAAGGAAACCTCAACACAAGAAGCAATAAGAAAGAAAATATTTATAAATCTATAATATTTATTAGCACAGCATAACTAATCATACAAAAATATATCAAGCTGGTATCAGAGCACAAAGTTGAATTTCTTGATTGTTTGAGTTTGTGCAATTAGGGTTTTAATGGTTGAAAAATTGTGATGCTTACAGGGTTAAAGTTGCAGAAATGAGAAGGGAAGATATTGGTTGCAACTCCTGAGGTAATGCCCAGAAGAAGGAGAGCCATAAGGCCACAATATTCACCATCCAAATTTCCAATCCCAGCTGCACTTGAAACTCCTCAAGTTTTTCCTTCAATTGATATTGAATAGATACAAGCAGTACCAATTTTTTAGCCTAAATCCATAGCCATTATGTCTGGGAAAAGAGAGCCTGAAGGTCCCTCTTCAGAAGAGTAAGAATTCAAGAGAGATTTCTATACTTTGGCTAAAGTGGTTAAATTCCTCTATGAAGAGAGGAACACTAGAATGGTTGGAGAGAGTTCTAAACCTCCACATGGAGAAGGAAGCTCAGAGGACAAAAAAGATGAGAAGAAGGATTACAAAGGGAATGGTGGAAATCCACCTCCATCTCCACCATCCTCATCATCTTCACCATATCACACAACATCATATTCCACTACCACCACTGAAACTACCCATAGTCATTCAGAAACCCTAAAAGGAAAGACTCCATTACTGAAATTGGACATAAATTCAAACTTCCCATGTACAAGGGAGAGGTGAATGCAGAAAAGTTGGACAACTAGATTTGACAGTTGGAGGTATACTGTAGAATTTCAAAACCTTCAAGAATATGACATAAAGATTGAGTTGGCTTCATTAAGGCTAGAAGGAGTTGCACTAGTACGATGGGAAGCAAAGATTCAAGAGGAAATGTGAATCCATGGTAAGATATCCATTTCTTAGGTTGAATTTGTTTATGAAATTAAAATACAGTTATATCCTTTAGCCTACATGTAGAAATCCATAATGAGTTGGAAAAACTTTAGACACATTAAGGGCCAAATTGTTCAAGACAATACCCACAAGTTTAGTAAAAAGGCTTTGTTATTAGGAGTGAATTTGAATTCCCAAGACACACTACTGAAATACATTAGGGGTTTACATTCCTATATTAAATACACTATTATTATGTTCAATCCAACTAATTTGGATGAAGTATGTGTGCAATTGATGCATCTCTAATCTAGAGGAAAGAACACTTATGAAGAGAGTCGTAATAAAAAGCCACCTAATGTTAAGGAGAAAGTGAAAGGAGGAAAATAGAAAGGGAAGAAAAATGCAAGTGTGAAGAAAGTAGAGGAGAAAGTTATCTATAAACATTGTTCAAAAGAGGGAGATAATGAGGATCATTGCTAGAAACTCCATCCATAAATGATACCAAATAAGTTCAACAATAAAGGGAAACAAAAAAGCACTGCTATCACTCAAGAAGATTTAGGTTTTGAATCAGGCGATGGAAACAAAATCACTATCATGGGAATCAAAGGAAAACAAGATATTGAAAGCACTAGTTCACAAAATTGTAACACTACTACTACTCCAGATGAAAAGAGATGACGAGTTATTTCATGTTAGGATCATGTCTAAACACACCAAGATTGACACACTCTTTGATAGTGGGTCACAAGAAAATCTAATCTCTGAAGACTTAGTCAAAAGATTGAATATTGAAACTGTGCCTCACTGGAAACCATACCCTCCGGGATGGATAACAAGAGACACCAATTTATAGGTTACAATAAAATGTTTGTTTAAGTTTGCAATCACTACAAATTTTGTTAATGAAGTAGAGTTAGATGTGGTGCTGCTTGATATTTGAGGTGTGGTGTTGGGTAGTCTATAAGTGTATGACCAGAAAGTAGTCTTTTACCGCCATGAAAACAAGTATCACTTGTTCAAGAATGGTGTGGAGTATATAGTGAGAGCCCATTGCAAAATGTTCAACATATAAATTGTTAATGTAGGGCAGGCAAAAATACTAGTGAATTCAAGTAAAAGTTTGGTACCTCTCATGTTCAAGCCAAATGATGATATTGTTTATGAAAATTTTGTTGCATGTAATGCAAGTTTCAATTCTGATTTGGTTGGTTCAGTTCATTAGAGTGATGAAGTATTTTGGGTTGTGAAAGAATCGTCCTTGAAGGAGAAAGAAACTTGACATGAAATATCTTTGTAGCAAGAGGTTTCTCTTTGTGATGTTAGCATGCAAGGGTTGAAAAAATTGCAAAGTGTAGTGACACCAATGCAATGCAAAAGTTTTTTGAACAATGGCCTCATTCAGTCATCCCTTACACAAAGTTGTGCATCAAAATTTATGGTGCCAAAGAGGAATGATAGGCATTTCAAGAGATAGGACAAACATAGTAGTTTTTTCCAAATCAAAGTTGTAAAAAGAGGTCAATGCAAGAATATACATAACACAAAACAAGAATGGTGTGTATGGATTTTAATGTTGTATTTTCTTTGTAGCACTTCTATTACAGACATGTATTTGAATTATTGCAAAAAAGAGATCTTTCTTGAATAAATTGTCCACTTGGGTGACATAAGCATGTTTAGAAAGTTTTCTTATGCACATGTCATCTATGAAGAAAAATTGTTTGATGTTTTGAAGATATCAAAGTACAAGTTGGGTTTCACTTATTTGATGCATTTGGGCCATGATTTTGGAGGAGGTAAGTTGAAGGCAATCCTCTCCAAGTTGGATGCCATTGTTGATTGGTCAATGCCCAAGATTATCATTTTGATAAGAGGTTTGTTGGGATCAGCCCAATGTTGGAGGAGAGTTTTTGTTGACATTTCTTCTTTCGAAGCTCCTTGGCATGCATTGTCATGTGTGTGCAAAGTCTTCCAGTGGGGAGGCAAACAGAAAGAGGCATGTGTTTCTTCAAACCAAAAGATCAGTTCAAATTTTTTTAATGCTCTTTCAAACTTGAAAGGTTCATTTGAGTTTCAGGATTATGCAAGCAAATTCACCATCTTATTTCATTCAGAAGATTCCCATGGTGTAAAGATTAAGTTTCGGTGTTCCATGCACTTTCATTGGATGGACACTTGTAAAAAAATTCACTTAGTTCAAAGGTACAAAAGAGGTATAAGTAGCAAGTTCATTGTTATGCCTTTTAGGTCTATTGGTTATGTCACTATTGTATTTAGGCATCATTATGTTTTACATGAAAGCTATGTTCAGAAAATTTCATACTTTCAAGATGTAAAATCGGGCTTGAGTCATGTAAACCAAGTAGTGAAGTTTGTCATCCATTTGCATTATATTTTGTTATGTTGTCTTCGTAAGAAGGATGTTTCTTCTAATGGTGACATGGACAAAACTGTGAGTTTCTATGAATGACCGAAAATGGTGCAACAAATAGTGCAAGATCATCTTGAAAAGGGGAAAGACAAGTACATGTATTATGTCAATCACATGTTTCAAGTCGATGGTGCAAGTTGGTGTCAGTTTTGCAAAAAGAGGCTTCAAGTTGTTGAACAAGGAGAGAATGTTTAGATTTGACATTCTGAATGCATTCCTATAGAATTTTTGAGTTTGTTTCAACAAGATTCCATCTGTGGTAGAAGAATGAGGTCCTCAAGGCATGTGAATGTTGATTTCATTAGAGAGGAGCTCAAGGAAACAAATTCATGAAAATCCAATTGGATCGAGCTTGGAAAAGTGAGGGGGATGTACCCTCATCTACTTGTTAGATAATAGTGATCTTTTGGGGTCCAAAAGGATTCCATTGGGGAGGAGTGACTAGGTGATCTGTAAATAGCTCAAAATTCAAAGTGCTCAAAATTTCTCACAAACTATACACCTGCGCTTGTCTTGTCAAGATGATTGAAATATAATTCGTTTCACTAAAAACAGAGTCTGGATGAGGGAGAAAAGGCTTGTTGTTCGTTTTCCCAAACATCTAAAAAAAATTACAGAACCAGACAAAATGATGACATGGAAGTCCAGTCAGCATGATGGGAATCTTATTTAGTTTTTTCCCATTGAGGCTGCAATAAATGTCACTTCAGGATCCGTCAGTTTGGTTGTGTGAAGGTGATATTTCCCAATTTCCTCTGAGGTGGAATTGTGGGTTCATGATGAGTATTATGTGGAATTTTTAATAGAAATATTATATATATATAATATAGATATCTTATAAATTCTGCACATAATAATGTGGCATCGAAATAATTGAATCGCGCAATGTTTTATGGGTGGAAAAATGTATGAAGGGACAGGCGGAGGACGGGTCAAACCCATGACCTCCCCCTCTTGACTTCATTGCATAACTGTTGAGCCAGCGACAGACTTATTAAACAATGGCTCCAATTTTTTATTTATGCCTACAATGAATGCCAATGACGTAGAGAAGGGGGCCAACCCCTGCACCATACGACCATACAACATAAACCATGGGCCAACGCTAAAGGATAAGCACACTTGGAGTGCCACTAATCCAATTTTATCTTAATTAATCTGTATTAGCACTTAATTAATCCATCTTTTAAGATGGCGGCAATGTTTGAGGCGCGCCAATTTTGGTGGAATTGCCAATTTTGGCGGTGTTAATTGGAGTCTTCTACAATTTTAGTGGGGTTTCCTATTGAAGCATTGACTGAAGCATATCTTGAGTGATTTTCAACCTTTTTTGGAGCAGGAAGAGGCTATCCTAGCTAAATTGGATGTTTTAAGTCCATCTAGACAGGTTTCAGGAGTAGAAAAACAATGTACATGTCACTTTTTTCACATTTGAGGTAATATATAGGCCCAAGCCATGGAAGCTAGACCAAGGAGATGTAGCCCAGGAGGGGTGGACTCCTTCATCAAAACAATGTGTTAATGTGTCTCTTTGATGGTTTGATGTACTCTGAATATTTTTTGTTCAATATTTTTTTTTGAAGCTATTTTGTTCATGAATGTCACTTTAAACTTAAGGAAATTTACATGATTATATGCACGAGCAACTAAGGGAACCTTAGAACAAGAAGAAATAAGCAAGAACATATTTATAAATTTGTAATTATTATTAGCATAGATAAACTAATCATACAAAAATAGATCAATGGTTTACCACCCAAAAATCACTAGCAATGGAGAACATGATGTTCTTTGTATTGTATCATATGGCTTTACATATGGTAGTGAACTAGCACCCTCGCCTGTCATTGATCCTATACGAGCAGTATAGCATTGTTGCAAAGTTTAGGGAAGATTTTCATAGAGTGTACATACAGGAACACAAGGGTACAAAGAAGGAATGACATGCCCTACCATACTTGGTCACAGAAGATGATTTGTTAGTACTAGTACAAAAATGGCATGCATAATGGATGACTGTGATGGAGGCAGAAGCAGGAGACAATGTGATAGAAGAAGGAGGATACTTCACAACATGATGAAGCAAGTGGAAATAAAAGGACAAGGATCAAGATGGGAATGAATAAGAAGAATAAGAGCTACATGACGAGGGTCACCAGGATCCTCTAGAAGAGCAAAATATAGAATCGGAAAAGACAGGGAGAGACCCCGTTGTCGTAGAAAAAAGGAATATAGAGGGTGAAGATGCCTCAAAGAAAAAGAAAAATCAGAAGGTACATAAAATGAAGGATATGATGGTCCTTACTGATGGGGACCTAGGGCAAATTGGAGATAGGATTGAGGAGGTAACAATTGAATCCTAGAACAGAGTAGAAGATCACCATGACACATTTTTGACCATTGTCACAGAGCGGATCACAGAATTGAAGATACTGGCATAGACAGTGAGAAAACCAACATAGATAGAGGAAAGGGTTGGATTGCTAAGGAAGATAGAGCCTATGCTTGCAGCAAGGTTAGTACAGATACCTGCAGGAGCCCTACAGTTCGACTTCGTCGAGCTATAATAATAGGATAAAGAATGGAAGCATGTCAATATGAACATTGCAATAGTAGTATTGCCAAGACTACACAAGATACACATGGAGATAATTAAATAGTTGAAGCTATGCGAACAATACACCTCATAGCTAAATATTCAAGTAGAAAAAGAGCGAGCTGCCCTTTGGTAGAAGCTCGAGAAGGTGAGCCAAGAAAAGGATCAAATAGCACAAGAGCACTAGAAGGTCAATGAGGCAGTGGAAGAAACATGCAAAGAGATTCCAGACCTTGATTTTTGAGAGGAAGATCCTATAGAAGACAAAGTTGTGAAGCTTGGCTTTGCAGTGAAAGGGTATAAGGAGAAAATTGCCATAGTGCAATTTGAATACCAAATGAAAATCACTGAGTTGCAAATGAAGATGTAGCTGACTATGACATAGGAAGTGAGATATCAAAGAGAGAATGACCTAAATACTGTAATGGCCAACATCTCCACAGCAGTGGTAGACTATGGAAATCTCTTGGGCTAAAGTTTGCAAATTTGGACTTCGCTGTAGGAAGATCTAAATGTACAGAAATTGCAAGAATAAATGCATCATAAGAAGCGCAAGTTAGAGGATATTTGGGCATCATTTAAGACCTTACCAATATTGTAGAAGCTCACAAAGATCAATGAGTTGAAGGCCCTCCAGAAGAAAATTGAGGAGTTGAAGAAAGAAGAACAGAATTTGGCAGAGAGGACTCAACCCAAGAAGGATGAGGCCCTCTAACTATCGCAGGCAGTGGATGAGAAGCTTCAAGAGCTTCGACAGAGAGAGACAATGTTGGTATAGAAGGTTGCAAAACATATGACAGAGGCACTACTAGAGGAAGTGCGCAATGAGGAAAAGAGGCAACAGAGACTCTGCAACACTTCAACTAGGCCTACAACAACATTGCAACAAAAATCAGAGGCAAAGCAGCTGAGTGACTCAGGATGAGTCACATGTGGGTGTTGGGGGCCTATTGGGTGCAACCCAACTTGGCCCATTTTTGGGTGAAGACTCCACATTTTTTGGAGCGAAGTGTGAAGTAAAGAAAGCAACGGAGCATGAAGTGAACCACACAGTGGAGCAGTAGAGTGCCAAAGCCCTTGCTTTTTGTAAAATAATGTAATTTTGTAAAATATCAATGGTTTTCGGACCATAGTAGCTTGTATTAGGGGAATCCATGGTATGTGGACCATGGTATTTTGATAATATATCCATCAATGTAGTAGTATATATAGGGATCAATAATAAGAAGAAGAATCATCTTTATGGTCGAGGTCTATGTTTATGGTTGAATTATTGTGATATGTAGCTTGTGATGAAGAAAAGGCTCTATAGATGAGTGCATAGTGGCCTAAGTACACAACTTAATGTGTAGACACCCTACAGCTGAGTGTGCAGGCCAAGAACTATTTTTTGCACAAGAATTATTATTATAACCAACAGTTCTTGTGGACATAAACCCACATTTGGATAAATCACATAAAATCTATGTTTTCATGTGTATGTTTTCTTATTATCTATTGTAGCATAACAATGTATTGCAGTGCATTTTATTACAACGCAGTGATGATGCTGGGTTTATATGATATGTTTATGTCATTAAATGAATGTGGCAAAGTAATCTATGTATGTTAAAGATAAAAGAACATAAAAATACGACATTACATCATCCCTCAAGGCTCAAGAAACCTAGTTCTACATTGTCCCATTGTTACTTCGGGTGAGGTTGTTGTTTATGGGAAAACTAGTGTCTTTTTGATCTACTAGCCCTCTAGGATTGGCAGCTATCCTAGAAACAAACAATCAAAGCAATTTGGAATTTCCTCTATGTATCATAGATAAGAGAGAGGTAAAGGAACCAACCTAGATCCTCCGCTTGACTCCTTGCTTGAACTCTCTCCCCCTCGACAGAGCTTGCAACTCCTTTCCTACTTATCCTACTTAGAGAATCCTTATAGAGACAAAAGTAACAAAACATCATCAAAGCATCTTGATCTATTATATCATAAGCATTGTAGAATTAGAAATACAATGAACATACAATGGCATTCACAAATAAAAACATTCACAAACACACGATTGTATGGAGGAAAACTAAAAGAACTTTATTAAAATAGAAGGGAGAATTACAACCCAGCTATTTGATCCAACATCATCCTCCCAGCATCAAAGCCCTCTTCACCTCATGAAAAGAAAGATCACCCAACAATACAATGTTCCTTCTCAAAGACAAACTATTAGCACTTCCTTACAAATTACAAAATTCCAGCCTCTAAATCTCTTAGATGAGGGATCCATTTATAGATGTCTGCAAGGGTGTGAGTCATCTATGGATTTTTTATGTGTCATTCCACTTGTTGTTCTTGGTTCCACTTGGATATTTCTTGGATCTCTTACTCATCCCTGGGCGAATTCAAAGAGGCAAGTGTCATAGGAGAAGTTTCTAGAAGATTCCTTGAGCATCCAATTAGAAAATTGTCTTGAATATTTGTGCATTCTCGCTCATCACACCCCACTAAAGGCCTCTTTAGTGTGCATCACACCTGGCTAGTGTAGGAGTCAGTATGCATCACACCTTGACAATGGAGCAGTCAGTATGGTCTAGTTTTGGCCAGTTCTGAGTGGTTTTTCAGGTGGAACTTTTGGGGAATGATGTAATCAGTTGACCATGATCCTTTAGGGTATGAAACAACACTTTTAGGGGTTAAAGAGCCCTTGGTTTATCGACATATAAGATTGGGGTTGCAATGCCCAAATATGTCTATAACAGTTGCCCCCTAAAGCATAAAGTCGTAAATCTTTTGATGTCGGGTGAAATGCTTTATCATGAGGATCCAAGGTATTCGACCTAGAAGGTGACCTGTATAAGATACAATACAATATATCATCACAATATAATTTTCAATGATCTAGCTGAGGCGGGCATTCCCATGCTCAACTTTATAAATTCATTTTCATGTACATAGAACAGATAACCATTTGTAGTTACAGACTGGTGATTCTTTATATGTAGAGTCATCATCCCTTAACTTGGATGATCACCTGTGTAGCTTTTGTGTAGATTTTATGTCCTTATATTCCTAAATATATCGCAGCCTAGATGGATGAAACTAGATTCGGGGTCTTCAAACTCGTTCAATATTTGCCCGATGTACAAGTTGATTCATGTGAAAAGATGTCCTGAAGTCGAACATGGATAGACATTGCCTGATTACCAGCCAATAATGTAAGCTATTAATACACACGAGAGGAATCACCGATAATGATAATGATCCTCAAGTTACTACAGTACAATTCATGTGGTGTGAATATATGATCCGATGTCGAACACCATGCAAAATCTTTTGGTCGAAGGCCATTGATGTAAACCTGTCACCAGAAGTGAGAAACTTTCCATTGAGGCATGCAACCTTCAAAGTACTGAAAGGGTTGTTTCTAAGTCAACTTCTTGGAGAATGAGCTGATGTCGACAAGAAGTGACCCATCGTAGGAGGGCATTAATGTATCCCACATCAACGATGCGAAATAAAGCAAATGATTTTCTGGAGGTGAAAAATGATCTAACGATACAAGGTTCAGGAATGGCGGCCATGAAAAATGGAGGGTGAAGGTATTACAGTGCATGAGACATTAATTGGATGGTGAATTCTCGGTATGACTTCTCTTGAACATATCAGTGACATTGAGATGGATTGGTAGCGTTAACCCCAAAAAATGGATGGTATGGAGGACCAATGGTGATATGACCGGTGAATGGAATAACCCAACCCGACTCAATCATGGTGATGGAGTCAAAGTGTCATGTTCAAGAGTGACCTGCTACTAATAAAATTCTTTAAGTTTTCTTCCCTTTTTCCCCAGTCATTGCTGACCAGTACCTCTTTATTTTTGTCAAGCTTGAGGAGGATAACATATGATTGTTCTGTAATTTTCCCTTCAGGCAAACCCGTTGCTATGTTTTAGCGAGCCTAGCGACAGTGAAACTTGTGCTTGTCTGGGTAGACAAGTTTGTTGCTATTGTTTTAATGAGTTTAATGACAAGGATAACTCGGTCCTTTTCATGTTTAGAGAGTTTGAAAAGGGAAGAAAAGGAAACTGAATTAGTTCTTTTTCATAACATAATCCCTTAAGTCTGCAAAAGGATAAAATAATACAAAAGGGATGATTTTTCGATAACTTTAGCGAGCCGAAAATTCAAGATCTCGAATTTTTTTGTGAGATAATCCCTCAGGTCTGAAAAAAGATTAAAATATACAGGAGGGATGGCACTTCCAATCACTTTAGCGAGCTGGAGAGGCCAATAGCTCAACAATGTTTTCATATTTAACGAGTCTAAAAAGAGTTTAAAGTAGACTCGTTTTTTGAGGAACGAGTGGTGTTTAGGGTAGCAACTGGTTCTGGGTAAGCTTGGAACTTCTCAAAACATGGTGATGTGAAGAGGGTGGCTAACAAGACCACTCATCATAGTTGTTCCTCAAAATGGTAAACAATCAAGTGGAAGCATATGATTGGCCAAAAGAATGGAGTTGATGGCAGGAACACAACCAAGGCTCAACAGGCTAATATTATGGCAATCACAAAGGTTATTTACCGAAGGTGGGTTCATTTTTTTTAACGAGCTTGAACTCTGGGAGAACATATGCTCAGTGGTAGGTTTATATTTTAATGAGCTTGAACCATGCAATAACATTACTCATGGTGGTAGGTTTATTTTTTAACGAGCTTGAACCATACGACAACATTTCTCATGGCCTGGTATTGTTTTTATTAGTGGAGCTGACGGAAACTTCCTTGGCTTTTTTATCAAATAGACAGAGGTGAATGGTGTGAGATAACACTTCCAATCACATAACCTATATGGAAACCTATCTTTTCAGCTGGGTTCGTCCGCTCAAGCCCAGAAAATTGATTACAACAAAGATTCTATGGGGCTTGGGGGTAACACCTTGCGATGATCCACACTATCAAAATGGTTAGAGTTCTTCTTTATCTTAGATGATGTAGAAGAGATCATATGATAGGTTTCCATTGTGGCCACTTCTGCCAGATTACTTGGAGGCAGGAGGGAAAAAGTACCCATTAAGGAAGGGTTTTTTAGGAGACCTACTCTGACATTTTGAAGCAATTGAGAACTTCCATGGATCAATGGAATGCTTCCAGTAACTTGTGAACTATTGGGGAAAAAGGTTAGTTGGTCAAAAATTGTAATTCTACCCTGGAAGGGAAATGCAATCTTTCTAAAATATGTTGACACCACAGTAGCCATAGCATAAATACAGGGCCTTTCCAGCAAGATATTGTAGTCGAGGTTTCCATCAATGACTTCGACCTCAATTTCTACTGTCTTGCCCCCCAGTTCAACTTGCAAGTTACTTAAAATCCCATACGGCGTGTATGTTCTTCCATCGAATGCTTTTAATGTCGTTGATGATCGCGACAATGGTGGTGAACCTAAAGTTTTCCAACAACTCATTGACATAATGCAGGTAGATGCCCCCTCATCAATGATTTTTCGATGAATAGTTTTATTGAGGGCTTTTACCTGGATAAGGAAAGTGAGTTGGGCCAGTAACTGAGTTTCATATCCTTTATGGTTAAATGCCACAAGATTGGAATCTGTTGGATCAATCCCACCTATTGCTGATAATAAAGCCTACTTTTGGGATGGGAAATTCTACAGTACCTCAAGGGTCGACATAGTGGATGGCGATTGAGCCAGATACTCCACTACATTATAATTTTTTGCTACTCGAGCACAAGGATTAAATATCAATTTGTGCACTACTCCCTTTGGCGGGTTTATAGTTAATTCAGGAATGATGGGTGGAACAACTTTTGGTGAAGTTGTTGTCGAACTACTAGGTTGATCTGTAGTCTTGTTTTTCAACGACTATGGATTCCCATAATCTTTGTTCCTTATCAGTATCAAAGCATTATTTTGTTTTTTCAATATGGATAGCATAAGAACTTGTGATGTGGAAGCATGATCGATAGCAACTAGATTGGTTTGTGGGTTTGGAAATGGATTAGTCAACACCGCTAAGGTACTTTAAGTTTTTTAAAAATTCTGTGACCTCAGCTCGATGTGGACAATCTTTCATGAAAGTGCTCATCGTTACATATGTAACATGGATAACGAGGTTTCTTTTGCCCAGTAGGTTTTTCAGAAGATTTTTTAGGAGTTGAATTCTCCTATTTCTTCTTATTATTTTTCCCTTTCTTCTTGCCCCCTGGTTGCTTTGGATCTTTGCCCTTGTCAGATGACACAACATTAATCTCCGAGGCAAGAGGTTTATCATTTTCTTTTTGAATAGAAACTGCAAGGGCTTTACCAGATGAAACCTTTGCGGTTTGCGTGCTTGAGGTACCGATCACGCCATCGCCGACGTGAGAGTCCTTGTTTGATTTAGTAGGAGGAGGAATGGAAAATTCTGGTTTAGGAGTGTTAGGAATTTTTCGTAGAGTGTGCCAGACTTGGTATAGATCAAGTCTAAATATTGGGCACGAGCAATGACTTTCTCTTCAGTGACAACTCCTCCTTTTTCCACGTCCAAAGTTATAGATGATAATAAGGACTTAATAAACCACTCATCTAAAAGCTAATTAGGAACATATGTCTTTACCATTCGTCGACGATGTCATCACTCATGAATATGGTCAGATATGTGAGTGGTTGTTGTCTGTTTAAAGTTGGTAAGGAGTTCCATCCCCCTTTCGTACCTTATGGGTAACTGAAAGTGGGTTAGAAAATTAGTGGCAAGGGTGCAAAAGTTATCAAATGAAGCTCTAGGAAATTCAATCAATATACCATTTTGCTGCTGGACTAGTTAGCGTTCTCTAAAGAAGGTGAAGCCTAATCGAATAATAATTTAGGGTGTTAGATGAACACCACAAATGAAAAGTCCTTACGTGATTTGATGGATATTCACCTGGATTTCCATTGAATTTAGGAATATCGGATGGAAGTTTATGAGGAATCACTGGCCACCAAGGGGCATATGCAATTGGATCATTTGTCAGTCGGTTCAAATCTGGTAATTCCAAAGTTGCTACAAAAGGAAACTATTGATTCAGGTTAGGTGAAGCATACCCAGGATAAGATGGAATCGCCTGACCAGTAGGTCTTTTCATACCAGCATAATGTATTTGGTGCTAGTAACTTTGATAAGGTTGTTGGACATAACCAATATAGTATGATTGTTTATAGCCATTTTGAAAATGTAGTTGTCCATTACCTACAAAGCCTTGTTGCTCAGGTCCTCGGTAGGTTTCCTGGGATTTTGGTTGTTGGTGTTGCACTAGCCATGGTTGTTGGACCATTTGTTATTGCCCAATACTGCAAGATTGACCAAGATGTGGGGTGATAATACTTGTTTGAGCCTGAGCCATTCTAGGTATGGAAGCACTAACCGGAGGTTGTGATTGAGTCATACAGACAAGAGGCTATTGTATTGCAACCTGAGAGACTTGAGGTTGACATACAACAGGTAGTGCTTGTACTTGTGACATAGTCACAATAGCAGGTGTAGTGGCAATATTTGACACAGGTTGGATTGGTTGCATTGAATATACAACCCTTGGTTTTTGAAGTAGTATTGGTACCCAACCTCTGGATGAAATTCTAGTTTGACCTAAATTTTGTTGTGAACTCTCATATGATTGTTCTCCGGGAGGGAATAATGAAAAAGAATATTTCCCTCCATATGGCAGCAGTCTAGTGTTCAAAGGATATATCAATATTTGAAGACTAGTCTACCCAAATTGATACTGGCATGCATGATCACTTTGTTGAGTTTCAACATAAGAAATATTAGATGGGATTCCAGATGAACAAATAGGAATAGACCATGTCGTCGAAACAGTCCCTGAGTGGAATCTAGCTAGTGATTGATAACTAGTTGGGAAAGATGGTATACTAGCAAACGTTGTAGGAATGGTCGGAGGAAGCTCCGCTGTAGCTGTATCCGATGATATAGTCCTAGATGTCGATGGTTGCTTCGACATGTTTAGTCTATCAAAAATATTTCCTAATGATTCGACAGGAACTTGCGATGAATGATGATTAAAAGAAATAACTTTAGGAGTACAAGGATACTGATGAATCCTAGTCCCAAAATGTAATGGGGTACTAGAGGGAAGATCCTCTTCTATCTCCTCTATAGCAATCAATCTAGGTGGAAGAGGTAGACCGTCAAGTCCGTAAAATATTTCTGGAGCCAAAGAAGGTATAGCTTCTGCAGTGACAGATATTGGAGGGGTGACACCTTCTGAATTCTGGGACTCAACTTCTAGATGTTCAGGTAAGTGGACTTTAGTCTCTAGATCAACTCTAGCTGGAGTTGTTTTAGGTATAGAAGTGTCTATTGTTACACTAGGATTAGTTCTAATGTCCTCTTGTAACTGCGGAACTTTTCCTGTAAAGGAAATTGTACCAGAAATGGTCAGAGTAATTGTAGTCTCTGACAATGTTGAAACACAAGCTTCAAATGAATTAGGTGAATTGGACTCAGTTAAACAAGACCGTTTTGCCCAGAATGGCTTCATTTTTGGAGTCAAAGATAGTTGACTCGCTATTCTCCGCAAACAACGGGGTTTCGATTGAATTTTTTCCACGATTGTGGATTACTTGATCAACTCAAAATTAAAGGGAAAATGTTGTTATTCTGAATTTAATAAATTTTAATGATGCTTTGACACAACTTTTCTTTTTCAATTTTTAAGAGTTGAAAAAAAGCTAAAGATGACTCTAGTCCCCTTCGATTTTTAATGAGCCTGAAGTGACAATGCTCAGATGGACCTTTTCTTTTAAGGAGTCGAAAAGGAACAAAAGTGACTACTCTAGAAATCTAGACAGAGAGATTACCAAACCAAATGAAAAAATACAATATACACCTTGGTGATAAATTAAAGACAAATTACCAAGGACTTATATATGGCAGTCAATCTTCCTGAATGTTGTGTTCAGTGCATTGCGATTGATAGGGCGTAGACATGCCTTCCTATGGATAAAGGATGTAAGCCTATTGTGGTCTTCCAATATATACGTGATGGTACGGGGAGCACAAGACCGTGCTATCACTTGTTGTATCAAAGAGGAGGAATCACCCAACCTTCGATGAAAACGATAGTTACTAGATTTTACGACGCCGGAACACGTCTCTAGCCTAGACCTCTAGATGTGTTGTGTTAGGTTCCAAAACGTTGTTAAGTTCATTGAAATTTATTTTAGAGTTGATCTTGTTTAGAAATTTTCCTTTCAATGGTTCACTGCATGATGTAGATGTAAAATTCCTAAAATTGCAATCTACAATGATAAACAATCATCGCTTATTTTTAGCAATGAAAATCCTAGCTACTAAGGAAAGAAGATTACGGTTCTTTCAAAAAAAGAGCAAAGAGCACACACTAAATGCAATTTTCCTAAATCATCTTTCACACACAGTCTAAATGCAAATGCAAATGCATGTATTTGTTTTTCGTTCCCTTAATGTGAGGAATGCCACTCAAATTGACATTTCGACAATTTCTTTTCAAAATGGAAAGGAAGACTAAACGACACTTTTCAATTTCGAATAGAAAATGCTTTCAACACTTCGAATAACAACAAATCAAATCAAATACAAGATAAAAATTTCAATCAACTACCTAGAGAAGGAAGACTCAACGACACTTCTCTTTTTGACACAAAAATGATAGTTATGACACTTTTTGCACCAAAATGACAGATCAATTCAAGTAAATTTTCGACAAAGTATCATAAATGATGGACAAATACATAAAAACATTTACTAATCCTGATCAATGGAGGCTAAAGAACGTAATGCAAGCAGTCTTCAACAAAGAGATACTATTCATAAGCAGCAAAAAACAACTAAACAAAGTGAAATACAAAGACAAGAACCCCAAATTTCAAGGAGAGAAATAGGATTACTCAGTCATCACACCTGTTCTTCACAGAAATAGGGATGCATCACACCTTCTACACTTGGGAAGTGTGATGCATACTGGTTCACAAGGACAAACAGTGCGATGGGCCGAGCGCAACTGAGATGGGTTTTGGCTCAAATTTGCAACTGATTTCAGTGAGTTAAGCTGAGCTATGATTGACAGTAAAGAGAAAACAAGGGTATGATCTTGGGAGTTTACTGAGCTACCAAAAGGGCATCTAGAATGGTTGTAAATCAGATGCTCAATTCATAAACTAAACCATAGATTGACTGAAGTAGCATTCATCTACTTTGCAATTGCAGAGCAAGAGTAATTCGAAGGCTATTTGGCTAGCTTCAGGTTCCGTCTATACTTTTTAAAGAAAACAACAACAACAAAAAAACAAACTATTCGATCCCCAACAGAGTTGTCATTTTGTTTTCGGGAAAACTAATGTCTTTTCAATCTACTATCCCTCTAGGATTGGAAACTATCCTAGAAACAAATAATCAAAGCAATTTGGAATTTCCTTTATGTATGATAGATAAGAGAGAGGCAAAATTACCAGCCTGGATCTTTCGCTTGACTCCTTGCTTGAACTCTCTCCCCCTCAACAGAGCTTGCAACTGCTTTCCTACTTATCTCGCTTAGAGAATACCTGTAGAGATAAAGTAACAAGACACAATCAAAGCATCTCGATCTATTATATCATAAGCATTGCAGAATCAGAAATACAATGAACATACAATGGCATTCACAAATAACAGCATTCACAAATACACGATTGTATGGAGGAAAACTCAAAGAACTTTATTAAAATATAACGGAGAATTACAACCCAGTTGTTTGATCTAGCATCATCCTCCTAGCATTAAAGCCCTCTTCACCTCATGAAAAGCAAGATCACCCAACAATACAATGTTCCTTCTCAAAGACAAACTATCAACACTTCCTTACAAATTACAAAATTCCAGCCTCTAGATCTCTCAGATGAGGGATCCATTTATAGATGTTTGCAAGGGTGTGAATCATCTTTGGGTTTTGATTAGTTTCATTCCACTTGTTTTTCTTGGTTCCACTTGGAGATTTCTTGGATCTCTTACTCATCCCTAGGCAAATTCAGAGAGGCAAGTGTCATAGGAGAAGTTTCTAGAAGATTCCGTGAGCATCCACTTAGCAAATTATCTCAGACATTTGTCCATTCTCGCTCATCGCACCCCACAGAAGGCCTCTTCAGTGTGCATTGCACCCAGCTAGTGTAGGAGTTAGTATGCATCGCACCCTGATAGTGGAGCAGTCAGTATGGTCCAGGTTTTGCTAGTTTTGAGTGGTTTTTCAGGTGGAACTTCTGGGGAATGATGTATCAGTTGACCATGATCCTTTAGGGTATTAAACAACACTTTTAGGGGTTAAAGAGCCCTTGGTTTATTGACATATAATATTGGGGTTGTAGTGCCCAAATATGTCTATAACAAATGCAATCTACTTCTAGGTCATTGTCGAAAAGGCCAATGATTAAGGGTTTTGTTGGTGCGCAGTATAGGTCAAACTTGGGCCAGCCCAATCATAACCAACATCAAGTGAATGTGAGTTTGGGTAGGTCTAAAGAGAAAAGGAAAATTGAAATTTTGGTGGTTCTCTTTCTCTGTTTCATGCTCTTTATTGGGAGATTTAATTTTTCCAAGATCGTGAGTTGCCGAAAGTTGCTGCCTAGTCAAAGTTGCTAGAAAGGGGTCAAAATTTGGGAAGGCCGCCATGGTGTGGAGGAAAGGTCTTTTCTTGTTCTAGGGTGAAGAGTATCAAAGAAAACTTTTGAAAGGAATAATTTCTTGACTGGGTGTTCCCCTCGAGGGGGGTTTTTCTCTTGCACTGTGCCTACATCTGGTGTCTATTGTTTTTATGTGCTACTGGTAATTGTTTTATGAAATAAAATAAAGAAGATATAAAGAATCATAATAACAAGAAACATCACAAGTAATCATCAAGAATAATAAAATCTTTCTACCTTTTTGATTGTTAAACACTGTTTCAGAGCTTTGGTAAAAAAGGAAGAAAAAGGCAGTCTCAAGCACTTGATCAAGCAAACAATCAAAGGAACTATCTCAGGAAAGGAGTGCATTATATTCAAGGAAGATGTCTAACACAATCAAGGGAGAGAACAAACTTGAAGGGGCTTCTAACTTCAGAACCTGGAAGAAGAGGATTGATCTAATCATTGAAAAGAAAAATGTACTGGACTTGGTAAGAGGAACAGTAAAGAAGCCTACAGAGGATTCTAGTGATACTGACAAAGTGAAATACATGGAATTGGAATTGGTGGCCATGAATCTGATGGTAGAAGGAATAAAGGACAACCTTGTCGCATTCATATCTAACATCGATCATGCTCCTAGAATGTATGAATCCTTGTCGAAGTTATTTTACTATTAAGAACATTGGTTAAGTAGCAAGTTTGAAGAATGAGCTAAGGACCATGAAAATGACTAAAGAAGACACTGTGGAAACCTTATTTGTGAAGATATATAGACTTACGGATGATCTCTTGGCCATTGATGAAATTTTTCCTGACAAAGAACTCATGATCACTTCTTTATTAGGAGTTTCACCCTCTTGGGGTGCATTTGCTACAAGTCTCAATAGCTAGAAGGTAGCTCCCACATTTGAAGAACTATGGAACACCTGTAGTCAAGAAGAACTAAGGATCTCAACGGTTTCCAATCCTGAAGGAGTATCAAATTCTTACGTTGCTCAAAATAAAGGAAATAGATTGAAGAGACCAAAGAAGAAATTTGACATGTTGAAGATAGAATGATATCAATGTCATAAGAAGGGTCACTACAAGAGTGACTGTCCCGACAATCCAAAGAATAAGAAGAGAGGAAGGGATCAAGCCAACTTTGCTGAAGAAGGAGACTCAAAGAAAGTCAAGCCTGAAGAATCCAACATTAGGGACTTACACTACTAAGTCCTTTACTTGAAGCTTTATATATCTTGTTTTATATGTTTTAGAATTTATAGGTTTTTAACATATTTTGGAAAATACTTTTTATTGTTTTTATATGTTTATAGGTATCCCTCAAGCTTTGGAGGGAACCCCCAACAACTCCCAAAGATAATCATCTCATTTATTTTTATTTTTTGGTTCATATATTCATTTATTTTTTATTATATTAAATACTAATCACCATTCTCCCTCTATTCGCTTAATTAGAAAAAATATCTGCAAGGAGAATGAAGGAGGATCTCTCAAAACAAGGTTGGTCAAGGAACTAAGGTATGATTTAAATACATTGATATTGAAAGTATTCTACATTTGATAATATACTACTAACATTGTTATGTTTAGCTATATTTAATCATGATGATTCTTGTTTTAGGTGATTCATCTCTTGATAAATCTACTCACCCCACTAATAGTCTTAATTGATTATGTAGAACCCAAGACAAGTTTTGGAAAACCATAACCTAAGGGTATGCTTATGTGAATGTTTAAAACCCTAAGATGCTTAGGGATATTGTGAAATGTTGTTTGTTTTTTTTTATTGAAGACGCCATGTTTGGGATTTTTGTATGATCATGGAAACCTAACTTGTTATGGTTGAATAATAAGGTCTAAAATCCCAAATCTTTGAAGTCTTGGTAATGTTGGTTTTTCTATGTTTCTATATTGAAACCCTACCCCATTAGGGTTTGGTGGAAAATGTGAGTGAGTTCCTTATATTGTCTTAGAAATGTTTTCCTTGGCATGAGTGTGTTTGTCTGATCAAACCCTAGTATGATCAAGATTGTTGTATATTGATTATTGTGAAGTTTGGTTTGACTAACACGTGATATGAAATGTATTTGTATGATGATGAAATCTAAGCATGTGTAGATATGTCCCTTTGGTTGAAACCCTATCTTGTTCTAGGTCAGATGTATTAATGTTATTAGAGATATGATATGTGTATGTGGGGTTATGAATTCCTAGATATGTGTGTTGACCTAGTTATTGATGGTCATAAGTCTTAGGATTTAATGAAAGTCGTTTTATGAGATTCTAGGATGATGACATTTGGAAATATAGGGTTTTGCAGCTAAATCCTAGTAGTATTTAAATTGTCTAGTATGCGTGATATAAAAAATGGAGATCTATTTATATAATGATTGTTTAGATTGTAAAAAAGGAATTCTAGGGTTTTGAAGTTGAACCTTAGTTGTAGTAAAAATCTCTGATGTATGATGACAATATGATAATTTGAGATTTGTGTAGGATTATTGAAATCTGAGGTTTTGGTTGGGATTGATGGTTGAATGGAAATTTAGGGTTTGCAAATAACCCTAGTGGAAGTTGGTCATGTTAGTGACTAAGCTGTGATTGGTTTTGATTTATTCCTTTGTATGAAATCTAGGATTTGTATGAAACCCTAGTAAGAAGTCTAACATATTAATTTTGAAAGGTTTTTGGATTCTTTATGTTTGTCCGAATTGTTTCTAGGTTTTTCTTTATGTTGTAGGAAGGCATGTCATACCTTTGGAAGTAACATTGAAACCCTAGATGGAATGAGAATTGTTATGAAGTAGTTTAGGGCTTATGACTAAGTCCCTAGAAAGATGATGAAGAGTATATGTCTCTTGTTTGTAATTAAGTCTGGGTATCTGATAAGCATAGAGATTGAAATGCTTCTGTGATTATGATATGGCTAACTTGATGCTTCTATATATTTGGTTGTACTTGTTATCTAAGTTATGTAGGTACACAATATTCAATATTGTGAAGATGCTCGTTGATTTGATAAGAATGATGAGGATGATAATATCTCTGATAAAATCATTGGAAGCCACGAAAGATTCTTTGATGACAAAAAGAAGAAGATGATCTCCCTGGGGAACCATAAATAGAGGAGATCTCCCTAATATTAAGAGGGAGTCTAGATAAAGAGATGATTCCTACTTAAGAGGGAAGGAATATCGTGGTTTTGATTAATGAATTTCAGAGGATATGTTGCTACACAAGAAGTATTAAAGGAAAGTATGAGGAATCTTCTATCAAATATTTGGTTGATAATCCTACTGAGCTGAGGAGAAACATTGAGTACGACCCCAGAGGTTTGTTTTGATCATGTACATGTGAAAGTATCTAGTTGATTGGGGTTGTGTTTGTACAAGTGACTCTCTTGAAGTTTTTGATAGCATGTTGGTTACCAACCAGTTTGATTGGGAGATATTTGTGGTCCTTTATCTACTAGATCAAGGGGAATTGAAGCTTTGCGAGTGAAGAATTTTTTGGAAAGACATCTGGTTGACACTTTTTGTTGATGTCTGGGTCCCAATGTTGGAAAGGTGATGTTGGTTATTGAGCTATGTTTGGTTACACACCTGGGTTTTTGGGTTGGTGTTTAGAAAGTAAGCCTGATGGTACCTAGAGAGGCTAAAAGATTGAGTCCATATTAGTCCCACCTGGATAGATTTCCTTGGTAGGGAATCTAGTCCATGGCATTGCGGTGCCTAAATTGTTGAGAGACCACTTGGATAGATTTCCCTAGTCAAGAATCTAGTCCATAGTATTGTGATGCCTAAAGTTCTTCATGGTTCATATAGTTTGAGATATTTCATTGTATTTGTACATTATGAATACCTCCCTATTTAAGATGGAGTTTTGGAAAATGTAACTATGTTCGGTCTTCTTTAACGTACTTGAGCATCGTGTAATCCACTTGTCAAAAGAATAAAGAAAAGAATTATTATTTTATGACTTATGACTTATTAAAGCATAGGTTTCATGCTTGGGTCCCCATGTTTTAGGTCAAAGTCCCTATTCAGTACTTCTAATATTTATTTTGACTCAAAAGAGTCATTGTAATTTTAAAGAGACCCTTCTTGGGCTTTTGAATCACGTAAAAAGGTTAAGTATTGAGTCAAATATGATTTATGTACCCTCCACACCATGTCGGCCTAGAGGAAGATCAAGTCAGCCTAACCCTATTCGACCTCACATGGAGCCTATAAAAGAAAGCTCATTGAATTTGTTTGGATTACCATTCTCACACACAAGTTCGATTTCTATCCTAGTTGGGAAAAGGTGTGAAGTCTGTTGCCGGGAAGACAAAGTGAATGCGAGTCTGGTGATTTCATTGGTTCCTTACAAGAAAAAACACTCTTAGGAGTCTCATAGTTTTTCACTCACATAACCAAATGCACTACCTCATAACATATGATAATTATCACATGTGATGGTCCTCCTTGTTGTATTTTTCCTTCCACTCCCCTAGGTGGAGGAGTAGGGTAATTAGAAACCATTTTTCATTGTTGCTGGGTGGGAAAAGGATTCATCAATATAGTAAGGTATTGACCATTTGAATGTTGTTTAAAATAGCAAAGAATTCATCCATCCTTGGAAACTCATGGGTAATATTATTGCTTTGAAAGAATTTTTTTTTGTGGGTGAGTCCAAGGATGGTTGAGTGGACCCAACGATGGGGGTGACCACCCATGGTTTTCAGATGGTTTAGTGCATGGTTTTATGCATGATGGTTTTTTCCATGGTATTTTGTAGATCCAGCCAAGGAAACTATGGTTATGTTCCAATCCATGGTTAATGGATTGGGGCTTTATGAATGATTCAACATGTATATAATGTATTGTAATATTGAAGGTAATATAATGAAAAATCAATCTAGTTTTCCTAGTTTTGGGTTCAAGGAGAAAAATATGTTTGTATATTTTATGTTCCTGTCATTGTGTATATATATATAGATATATATAGATATTTTAAGAATTTGTTTACATGTAATTTATGCTTAGGTTTAAAACCTTCAAGCCACTTATTACCTTACTCTCAGCTATGGAGTTCATTATTCTCCAACACTAGGCAATACTTGTTATGACATTTTAAAGAAATTTAAAACTAGTGAGTGAGTTAAATCTTATATAAATTGTAACTATCATTTTGTACCTCTAGTATTTTCAAAGTGGGAGAGAAGGAAAAAATAGAAAAAAGGAAGTGATATGACACTCAATATGTTTCCATATATAAGAAAATTAAAAAGAAGGGAGTGGGTTGAAGCTTGAATGGGTGATAAATTTTCTTGTTAATCTAATGTCATATAAATATCTAAAAGTATGGGGAGGTTAAAATTAGTATTAGTTATTATATTTGTAAGTAATTCAAAAGGAGGGCACAATTTAAAGGTTGTATTTGTGAGTTTTAACTCTAGATAACCTTCATCCTTATGATATTAATTAAGTTAGAGGAGGTATTTGTTACCTTCCAATATAGTTTGGTAGGCCTCATAATAGCTTGAATCTACTGTTTTAATACATAGCACATGCGGGGTCTTGTGTTCACGGGATATGTCAAAGACCCCACAAGATTCCGGTAAAGGGTAGCATCAACCTCTTCACCTGAAGTGGCATTCTACTTCCTCTAGTTGTAGATAGAGGTGTCTCCATGGGCTTAGAATTCTCCATGTGAAATATATGAACTATTTTAGACATGTCTTTCATCTCAAATTCCCTTTCAATATCCTCTCTACAAGAGCGGATCAACTGCTCATCACCTGTCAATGTCTTTTATCTCAAATTATCTAGGACATAAACAATTCACCATCACCTTGCCATACTTCCAGCCCAAGGAAGTAATCAATTAAGCCCATGTCTTTCATCTCAAATTCCCTTGCAAGATCCTCTTTGTAAGAGTAGATCAACTACTCATCACCTGTCAATATTAAATCATCAACAACAAAAAAAATTAATAAGCAACTTACCATCTACCATAATGTAATAGAGGATCACATTTGCTTCACTTTTGGTGAAGCTCAATCCACTAAGATAATTCTTTTTTTGATTGTACCATGATTGGGGAACCAATTTGAGACCATATAATGATCCACTGAGTCTACACACATGTGACTCCTGATCATATGTCTCAAATAGTTTTGGATGTTCTATGTGAATTTATTCCTCAACAACATCATTCAGAAAGGTCGTCTTCACATCCATCTAGTGCATTTTCCACCCCAACTGCACAACCAATTCTATAATGGATCTGATTGAGAAATATCTTGCAATTGGTGCAAATGTTTCCTCATAGTCCACTTCCTTTATCTGAGAAAATCCTTTGGCCACAAATTTGGCCTTGTACTTCTTGATTATCCTGTAAACTACATGTTCACTTTGTAGATCCATCTAGGACCAACTAATGATTTCCTTTCTAGTCTCAACACCACCTCCCATACATTTTTCTTCATGATGGATTCATATTCTTCCACCATGACATCAACCCAAACAGGTTGAGAAAACACTTCCTCAAATGAAGAATGCTCTGACTCAATGAGATATTTCATGAGATCCATGTAACCTGTGTGCCTATTAGGTGATATCCTTTACCTACACTATGATGTGGGGGCTCCCACATTATCCCTTGCATCCTACAACAATCTACTATCTTATTTGGTTCTCTTTCTCCCCTCTTTGGAAGATTCTGGTTGAATGGGTGTCTCCACTCTGCCTCCTATCTTCTCCTCTTCATATGGCTACTCCACAACCTCTTGAAGCTCATCCGATGTTCGTCATTTGGAGCTAGAATATCTTGCTCCATTGGGACGCTCAACTCTCATTCCCTAGATCATCTCACAACCTTATCCTTATTGAACTTGGCATCTCTCCTCACGACTGTCATCCTTAGTGAAGGTAAATACACATGGTAATTTTGTGGAGTTTCAGTGTATGAACTATGTTGTAGGTTGAAGTTTCTTCCTCTACTCCTTGGACACATGAAAATAAACTAAAGCTGTAAATTTTTTGAAATGAGGCACATCAAGCTTTCTCCCATATAAATATTTCTCCGTTGTGATCATACCAAGTATTCTATGAGGACTTCATATTTGCATGTAGAATGTAGTGTTACATGATTCCACCCATAGATGTAATGGTAGCCCATGATCCTGCAACATGGGCCTTGATTCTCCCACTATGCTTATGTTCTTCCTCTCAACTACCCCGTTCTACTATGGGTTATTGGGTGTTATTGGTTCACTTCAAATACCTTATTTTTCATAGAAATACTTTAAGGAATGTGAAAAAAATTCACCCCCATTGTCACTCCTGAGAGCCTTCACCTTCTTCAAAATATCCTTCTCAATCAATGTCTTGAATTCATCAAATTTGGAGAAAATAATCATCCTTCTTCTAAATGAATAAGGTTCGAAATTTTCTAGAGAAATCATCAATAAAAATAACATAGTACTTATGTTCTGTTGTGGAGGCTGTAGAAAAGGGTCCAAAATCATCAAAGTGGACTCACTCTAAGATTGCATCTACTCTGCTCTCTTGGTCATGGAAAGTGGATTTAACATATTTCCCCAATGTGCATCCCTTGCAGAAATCTTGTTGGTCAAGGGAGCCTTTAGGGAGGCCAGTGGTGATTTGTTACATCAATTTTAAGGAACCATGGTGTATATGACCCAATCTCATATGCTAAAGTTCTCCAACATCTCTACTCTGCACTATTTCAGTCTTGCTACTCAATGCAGTGCAATATCGCACCTCAAGTTTGTATAGGTTCTTCACTTAAACCTCAATTTGCTTCACTTTCCTTATAGCTATGTGTATTAGAAAGGTTTTCCATTTACTAAAAGTAACATCATAGCCATGATCGTCCAAAAATTCTACATAGATCAGGTTCTTCTTCAGCCCAAGTACAAACATAACATCTTTGTGGTGAAGAGGAGAGGATTTATCCTTCTCAAAGGTGATAGTACGGATTCCTGTAACACTGTACCTCCCATCATCCCCAATTTTTATATGCATCTATATATCCTTCTCCTCCATGCTACTAAAAAAACCTTTACACGTAGTCATATCGAACGAGGCACTAGAATCAAGGTAACACACACTCCCCATAAGGGTGTTGGCTATGCATGTTATTAGGGTGAAGTCTAATTTGAATTGTGAAGTTATTTCTTCACCTCCTTCTCCTCCTAAAGGCTTCTTGGTAGACTTCTTGTGCAGACATTTTGTTGTATACTGCTTGAATTCAAGGTAGTGGAATCATTTTATCTTGCTCAGGTCTTTCTTCTTGCCATTATTTTGGCTGGATTCAAGTTTTCTCTAGTTCTTCTTCACTTTTACCTTCTTCCCCTATCCAACCGAGGAAAAATTGTCTTCATCCTTCGCTATAGATGAAGTTACATCTATGGTATTTCTCCTAAAGTCTTCTTGAACCAAATCAGGCCATAACCTTTCCCAATTCGGTAATTTTTCCCTTCCATTCACAAAGTCCTAGTATTTTTGCTAGGATTTTGGAAGGCCTGGAAGAGATAGGCTCTCCAGGTCATCTTCTGCAACATTCACCCCAACCCCTCTAAACTCATCACAAACTTGTGTAAATATAGAGAGATATTTTGGAATGGTATCATTCTTCTTCATCCTTATGTTTCAAAATTTGTCTTTCGGGGCCAATTTTCTATGTTCACTATTATTTTTGAACAGCTCAGCCAATGTCTTCCACATAGAAAAATGTGTCTCTTTTCCATGGATATTTGAGACCACATGGTCCTTCACACCTTCTAGAATAATTCTCTTGGTCTTTGCAACATCCTTCTTCCATTGGGCTAATCTTTGTGCATCCAACTACCGAGGTTTTGCAATATCAATTTTAATATATTCGTGATATATTCTAACACACCATTTTCATCAAGAACTGCTTCCATTTGATCCTTCCAAGCTATGAAATTTGAACTACCCTCTAAGGAATAATTCAATCTCAATCTCTTGAAAGACATTCCCCTGATCTCGAAGAAAAAAATGCTACTATGATGCTACAAAATCAAAATTCCTAAGAGAGAAGTTTGAAATACTGGTTCTAATGTGATTTCGGGGCTTTGATGCCATGTAGAAATTTGATAGAAATTACAACTACTCATGATTTAAAACTAAAAAAAAATGATACACAATTCTATTCTACTAATCTCCAGAATGGAGATTACAATTTTGAATAACATGCATAGACATGCAATAAGAAAAATCACAAATACACGATGATTTCTAAGGGAACTCAACTGGGGAAAAACCCCTCAAACCTCTTTGCATTAATAAGTTGAATAGAGAAACTATTACAATTGCTAGCTCTAGCTCTGAGTTGAACCTACAAAAGAATAATTGTTCTCTCTACTCAATGAGAAAATATGGCCAACACTCTGAGCTAATTATCTGCTCATTTAGCCTCCTATTTCCTTGCATAAATCCCTACGAAATTAGATACTAAAAGATAGAAATTTACTCCTATTTTGTTGGATAATTCCTAAGGATTGATATCTTGAATGCATGCAACAAATTTACACTTAAACTAGTATACCACTAATGTTACACTACCTTGTCATCTCCACTTTAGCTAAGGAACTTGAACTCCATGCATGCACTAGCTATTTTGGGTTGATTGATTAGACAACTGACATATCTTTAAGGTAGACTGATATCCCACTACACAACTAACCTTCAATTGATTCTATAAATAGTTAGAGATCAATTAACTAAATACAACTTCAAATAACTAAATTGGATTTCTAAAATCTAGCAATCAACACATGCATAACTAAACTCCAAGCTCCTAACTCAAATTTACTGAGATAACTAAGTGACAAGAGCCATGTCACACTAGTTACTCCAAGTTGTCCTACTAATGTGGAAATTCGATTTACACAATTTGACTAAGGCTAAAGTAAAATTGGGCCTTTCTTGCTACATTTTTTACCAGTTAATTGTGTATTGTAATGAAATTTGTCACACGTATAAATCAATAAAACCAAACATGCATGTAAATAAAAGAAATGGTATCCATCATATCATCATTATCACATCCATAAGTAATAAGAAAAACACTTATGTGTATATGTAGAACATAGTTTACATACATCATTCCAAAACACATAATCTAATATCATTCCAAAATTAGGCTCTTAGGCCCAAGCTCATAATCCCATAACAAATACACTAATTCCCAAAAACTTCCCTAAAGGGAGAATAAATAGTATACAAATGTTTCCTATATCTAGTCATCATCAAAGTCTTTGTGTGCTTGATAACACATGACCATCCTAGCCATAGGATAGAGAATTTGACAAATCCTACTCGACATACCTATAGTTTTGTGCTACATGTGACATGGTACATTCTCTTATCAGGTAAATGGTACACCCATTTTCATCCCCTCCAGGTTCTGTTTCACCTATCTAAGCTTGTTGTGGTTAGTATCATCCTCCTCATTTTAATCCTCCAAGGATGTTATTTGCTCCGCCTCTTTTTCTACTTCCTAATGATTACACAAGGATTCTCTTTCTAGTCTTTGTGGTGTAAAATTTGTGTCATCAAGAATGTTAACAATTAGTGCACTATACAAGGAAAAAGAAAATCATAAGACAAAAAATTCCAAAAACATTTGACCTACTCAGACCCTAATGCTTGCCAGGGGGAAAATCAAGTCAGGGTCTTGGCAGAAATCAACTCCTGCATACACATATTCATTTCCAACCCATATATGCTACTCGAGTTGGTGCCCCACTCCTTATTATAGACACCAAATCAGTCCATTGGTCCATATGGGGTGCTAACCTCCCTGGCCATGTTATTGAAATCTGTGGTTGTAATATCAGTGAGGAAATATAGAATGATTCTATCATATCCAAACATACACAACTTCCCGATGGAGCATTGAAGGGACTAACAATTCCCTTTTTCTCACTAAAAGTGCATTGGAGTACATTCGATTTGTGTAGTTTCCATAACACTAGGTTTTCAAGAAGAAATAGCATACAAATTACACCAAATGAAAGAGGAGGTTAATATCACTAACTTGGTCGTGAAAAAATCTCATTTTGTGGCCTGATGCTCCCAAGTTATGAAAAAACATGTTTTGAATACAATAGGGTTTTCTCTAAACTTTGTTTCATTATGGGTCACAAATGAACACAATGGTTAAAAATTTCCTTTTCTATGGTGGAAATGGGTCCAAAATGTCTCCTTTCACAATGAACATTCCTCTTTATGTTATAAATTTAATTCTTAGGGGTATTTCTTTATATATTTTTATCATTTTATCATGCTACTAATTATTTATTGAGAAAATTTTGACTAACTTTTAACTAGGAACAAAAATTTTTAATCACATTCACTACTTCCTTGAGGTATACTCTTAAAGCTGCCATATAGGGTTAAGATTCATAAATCTTGTCACTACATTATTTACCTTTCCCACACCATTTCATTATTCCTTAGGGTCCATCCTTGTCAAGTTGCGGCATTAGCCATGTCTTTTTGCACATCATAACTTGTGTAATAGATCTTACCCTTGATGGGCACCCTGGAATAACACTTGATTATTATTTCGGTGACCATGTTGTGTTCATTTGTAGGTTCGAGGATCCTCTTTAGTGCCCAACAATACATACAAATTGAGCCTTATTCATTTCTTTGTCTATCATTTATTTCCATCTATTCCCTTACAATATGTCCCCACTATTTGCATATGTTCTTCAACTGCTACCATTAGAGACCTAAACTTGGTTTCAGTTTCATGTTGAATGATATGGGATATATGAAGGCCCTACTTCTATGGATATATTCCCATTGACATCAACACCTTATATGGGATGTAGATCTAGAAATAATCTAGTACCTTGGAAATCGTAATCTAAAGTGGTAGGTTTCCTCATGATTGATAGCGGGTTTTCCTCATTAGCCCATGTTGATTGATTCTATAAGTGCTCAACATCAACTCCTTCATTCATACTTTGTATAATGTGCTAAGTAATATGGGAACCATTTTAATCATTGTTGGTCTCCCTCCTATGTATTAATAGGATCCCTTAATTTCTAGCAATCAGATGAACTCCTTGCATGCTTGACAACAACTCATTCATTCACATGTACTCAAGTCAATTCAAATACCTTGGGGGATGGGGCTACCTCAGTCATGCACATTTCCTCCCCCAAGTTGCATTGGAGAATATATTATATTATTTGAAAGAAATCACATGGGCACTCCTTTTGGTGTTTGTATCCCTAATAATAACTATTGTGCTAGAGATCTGCATTGTATCGTGACTATTCCTTGATGACATGACTCTGTGGCATGTTGTGTGGCAAGCCACACTCTATTATTTTAGTACTGAGTATGGGTATGCCTATCTCGTGGTTGTACTTTATATGTATATGGATATTATTTTTGAAGACTTTGTAGCTCCTACATCCATCGTTCCCTCCCTTTGCTTAGCTCACTATGTGTATTGTAATGTATTTCGGCCATCAATTTCTCTTCTAACCTAATAATTAGGGGGAATATTTTATAGCTCAAAATTTCACCCCCTTGGGTTCATTAAAGAAAAACAACACCTTGAAAGTTGAAATGTAGAAATTGGCTTATGGAAGCTTCAAAAAAATTCATTTTTTACCTTCAACACCCCCCTAGACACTAGTTGACAATGTTGTTAGGCCTAACGATGTTCAAGATGAATTGAGAGGGAAAATTGAAAGGCGCAACAACTCTCCACTTATAGTGTAAATGGTAACTAAAGTGATAGTGTGAATGGATAAGTGAAAGCATGGTCAAAGTTGATGAATTTTGAGGATAAGGATGAAAGGACAATATAAAACATGGTTAGAAAGGTGTTTAGATTCAATGTGATCACTCCTCTAAGATATCTATAAAATAAATTCCACCCATGGAAAAAGGGAGGAAATTTTTATTGTTACGAGGTGATGTTTAAATATTGACTTGTGGGCTTACTTAGAATAATCCACATACATTTTAATTGATAGTGAACTATGGTGAGAGGGAGAACATTGACCAAGGACTGCAAAGGAGAAACAAATATAACACCATGGTATAATGCAATCAATTGATTCTTGCTAAATTCCCATGATCTTGGGTCTAGGTTAGAATCTTAGAATCTCTAATGCCACCAAACCAAGAATCTCAACATAACTAATTTCACAACAGAAAATATAAAGTAGTAAATCATATATGCACATGTATAGACATTTTTTAACAAAGTATTGTACAATAATTTACAACCCAATATTCATTATATGAAACCAATCTAAATAATACAACAATTTATGGAATACAACATACAATTACAATCACGCTATAGAATCTATGTTGTATCTTGTCTTGTTGGTGCTTCGCTCCCATTCTTCTCTCTAGCTGCCCCTTATTCCTTCAAAGGATGACATGTAAATGCTCTAGGAGGGCTTCTACCTATCACTTCTACAAGTTGCTTATGCTACTATGAACATGGGCTAATCTATCACTCTCTAGGTTGGCCAATACCTGAGCTCCAATATGCCAAGTTAGTAGCCTCTTTCATCCATCAAAGGGCTACACTTTAGGCTACAAACTTCACCCAATCATGCAACAATCAACATCCTTCTTGTATGCTACTCTAGGGATACTTTGGATTATCAAAACATTGCCCTCCAACAAACCAATGATGCTCAATAAACCCACTGCAAGATTTTCTCCGAGGATAGGCTTTCATCCACCAAGATAAGCCCTCCAAATGGCTCCCACAGGCTACAAAAAATGGACACCATCCCTTGCATCAATCAACCAACAACCATCCATACATACTTAGTTTTCTGGTTTGTTCACTATTGCATGTTTTACTCCTAGTTAGGGTTGATTACACATTGCTACAACCCTCTACTCACACTTTATAAACACTCCAACAACTGTGGTTTAGCTTCAACATTCTCCTGTTGTCACGTATACAGGTCTAGGAAGAAACCAACCTTAGATTAGGTCATCTAGACCTATCCTTTATGTGTTGTCTTCTTCTAGAATCCTATTTAGGATTGTTGCTCCCTACAACAATCTAAAACAACCCTTTCAATACTCCTAAATCATCATGCTACTACGATGTAGAAAAAAAAGGAATTTTTCCACTAATCCACATGCAAAACAACCATAATACTCCTCTCTGTTATGCAGACTCCTCCCTGCAAAAAAATCGGACCTGTACCAAGCCAAAGACACTTCCAAAATCATAGAATTTTCCACGTTGTCCTTGTATTATGTACATGGCTTACTTAGATAATTATGGAGGTAATTTGATGCTCTTGGATGGATGATAAGTGACCTCCATCATCACTTATATTTATACAATTCCATGTGGCTTCAAATCATAACTTGTGGCACCCCAAATAGTCAAGCCAACCTCCATTTGGTGTCACATTAACCCACAATTTCATTCAAAATTCATATCTCCATTTCTACAACTCAGGATCAAATGATTTTCATTGCACCAGATTCATCTCGATGAGAGCTATCATCCTCAACCATCACGTGTCAAAATGTTCCCATGGTTTTGTCCCAAATCATGATGGGTGAAAAATCCCAAGCTTGGGTTCTAAGCCCACAAGTTCCTCTTGTGGTGCTCCACCCTCAAAACCTTGAACCCTAGGGCTTGGAGTAACTCTCAAGCTGCTAAAAAATAAACACTCCATCTTAATGAGGGAGGTACTTCCAAGACTAGGAAGTAACTCATCATCATCATCACTACTCGCAACACTCACCCAACTCTTGGTGCTCATCACTACAACAATTCATGTAGCATGAACTACGCCTCTCTCGGAAGTGTTGCTATAACTGGAAGCATCTTGCATATTATTCTTCTCCTATATCACTTTCCTATCCATCCATGATTCCATCTTAGTAGATGTGGAAGCACCCTTTCTTACCAATAAGCACATGCTCTTCTTGGGTTGTAAATCCTCCCTCTAAATATGAAAACTCCCATTAGAACTTGACTCCCTATGAGCCTCTGGAACCTTGAGCTTCTTCACAGGAACTTGTACCTTCTCCTCTGAAGCCTACACTTGCAACTGCTTCTATGGAACCTACACCTTCTCCTTCTCCTTCTTCCCATGATTCATAAGCTTCAGCCTATATAGACCTTGCTCTCTAACTCCAAGCACAATCACATGGGAGCTAGAGCCTCTAGGCCTGAGTCTTTCCTTCCCATCCTGTAACAAGACCTCAAACCCCTTCTTCTCAACCATTGAGACATATATCATGCTATATTTGAGTTATGGTACAAATATATTAGTACATCCTGGACCTACATCATACTTCTTGTCTCCATCATGAATGGTACAAATCCTGGTCCCCGGATCTCCTTTTGACTCTTGTCGCTCAACACCATGTGAAACTTCAAGTCCCATTCAATTAGAGCCTTGAAAACATCCTCTAACCCTGTCATATGTTTAAATGCACCATTGTCCATGTACCATCCATCCTCATTGATAGTACCCTATGATAAATGAGAGATCATAACAAAGTCCTCCACCTCCAATCAACTGGTGTGAGCATCTATCCTAGCAGAAATGGAAACACTGACGACCTACTTTCCTTTCTTCTTCTCGTCATCTACCTTCTTGTTCATTAGTCATATCGATGAAAAATGACCCATCTTGCCATAATTGAAACACTTGACTTTACTCATGTCCTTCTTCTTCTTACCCTTAATTCGTGTTGCAAGTGCCATGTCATCATTTGAGGCCCTCTTCTTCAAATGAATATCCTCGTCTGGCAACTCTTCCTGAATTAAGTCATCCCACAACCTATTCTAGTCTGGAAAATTCTTTCTGGAAATGATCCTTTTGATGTAGGTTTTCCATTCCTCGGTGAACACTTTGAAGGTGATCCTCATGATATCATTCTCTGAAATAGTCACACTGACGACAATAAGCTCATCTTTGATCTGATACAATCTCGTCAGATAAGAATTCACGCCTTCACCATGTATCATCTTAGTTGACTTCAAATTATCCTCCAATACCAATATCCATTTCTCATTCTTATCTTGGAACAAATTATGAAGAGTCATATACATCTCATGTGCAGTTTTCTTCCCAAACAAATTAGCTATTAGGGGATCCTTCACACCATCAAGGATGATCAATCTCACCCTCATACAAAAATCCTCATGCAATTCCATATCCTTTGGGTCAGTTGGTTTCTTTATGGATTTCTTAGTGAACTCCTAGATACTGTTGAATTGCAAGACCAACTCGATCATTTCCTTCCATGAAATATAGTTGGACAACCCCTCCAACATGTCCTCATACTGGAGACCAACCTGCAACTTCGACATTGTCACCTACAATGTGATCAAATCACTCTTAATTTGTACTTCACTGTGCACAATTATGATTCACTGACTTCCAAAGTAGCTCAGACATGCTCTGAATCCATGATGAATTTCCACGATCTTGGGTCTAGGTTAGAATATTAGAACCTCTGATGCTACCAAACCAAGAATCTCAACATAAATACTTTACACAATGGAAAATATAAAGAAGTAAATCATATGCACAAGTATGGATAATTTGTAACAAAATATTGTACAATAATTTACAACCCAAACTTCGTTATATTAAGCCAATATGAATAATACAACAGTATATGGAATACAAGATAGAATGACAATCACACTATAGACTTTATGTTGTATCTTGTCCTACTAGTCCTTCACTCTCATTTTTCTCTCTAGCTACCCCTTAGTCCATCAAAGGAAAACACATAGAATCTCCAAGAGGGATGCCACCTATCACTGTTGCAACTCACTTATTCTAATATGAACACGAGCTAATCTAATCTGCTCTCTAGCCTCGCTAATACCTAAGCTCCAATTTCCTAAGCTAGTAACCTCTTCCATCCACCAAAGGGTTACACTTTAGACTCCAAACTTCACCCAATTGTTATACCTATTTCCTATTATTTCTTTCCCTAGATTTGATCCTCTTTCCCTCGAGGCCAACAAAACTTTACATGCTAATCGCCTTTTCCTTATTATAAACAACCTATTTTCCCATCATATTATTTTTCCATTTTTGTTGAATATAATGATGCAATGTTCCTTTTTAAGTCTAACTGGGGTAAGAATTGGAGAAGTCTTTTGGATCCTCCTCTTTTTTAGGTGTTTATTGTGAGAATGAGGTTATGGAATGAACAGTTGCACTGATCAATCTAAGAGAAGGATGGAATAGATTGTTGTTACACTCTGTATGCTATTACAGGTGTTGTTGTTACACCATGTGCTGTTACAGGTTACTGTTGTTACACCTCGGGTTCTGTTACAAGGTTGTTGTTACCCAGTGATTGTTGTTACATCTCAAACCATCATTTGACTACAGGATGCTATTACACCATAGCTGGAGAAGTCATGGGTATTATTCCAGGAAACAACTATTGGAAGTTATGAATTGTTTATTTAGAAAGTAACAGATCGAAGCAGTTGTGACCTTAACTAATGTATTTGAATAGCATTTGTATTTAGGAACTTGTTATAACAATTTCTATTTTATGATCAACATCAGAATAATGAGGTTTTGATGACTGATCTATTCCTAATTTTGGGTATGTAATAACTATAAGAGAAACATATTCTCTCATGTATCGAGATGACATAGAGGGCACTGTTATTTTTATCTTGTAACTTTTAATTGTTTTTAATATCAAATACACTGCGGTGATGCTGTTGTTGTTTCTAAGTTGATTCTTTAATTAATTTCGTGTTCATTTCTACGCCCCTACTAGAGATGAAGGGCCCTCCTCTTTAGCAAAGATTGCAGCGGTGGAGTAGTTGTATATTATTGTTTCTTTCTTTGATGGTATGTATGGTTTTCTGCTGCCGTTGTATAATTTGTAGAGTATATCTGCCTCAGTTCCAGAATTATGTTATGTTGTTACAGTAATTTTATTAGCAGTATGGTAGTTGACCAATAGGTGTAGTTATTAGTATAGTGTGTGGCACACCTTTGCTTTGGTAATTGTGAAGTGTGATTTCATTTCTATAGTGCTTTAATTTTTGCATGAATGATTTAATTTCTACAATAGATTCAACGACATTCTTTACTATTTTCTATTTTCATTCTTGGTTGTATTATATTGGCACAAACAATGAAAACTCCATTGAAATAAAAAACCTACCCTGGGTTGAAAATTAAATGGTTGCAGTCTTGGTAAATTAGGATTTATTAAAACAACACTAAATTTCGGTGTCGTTACCGGGGATGGAAGTTGATGATACAATCAGCCAAGTTGTTTGTTTGATGATAGAGTGTTCCTAGTTCACAGTCGCTGGGTAGTAAGACAAGAGGTAAGAACTTGTGCATCGCTCTAATATACCTGGACAGACTCACCATTGTGATCATGAGGGCACTTAGGGTGTGGAATTTTGGTGTTTTCTTAAAATGTGTCTTCAGCTCTTCAGTTGTTGGGTGGTAAGATGAGAGGTAAGAACCTGGGCATCGCTCTAATATACCTAGGCGTGCTCACCACTATCGAAGACTGAGACACTTAGGGTGTGGATTAATACACATAGGGTCCATGTGTGCAACTATAGGAATTATAGAAATACCAAAAATACCCCCCACTCTAATTATTCACAGGAAAGACAGGTCGTAAAAAGGAAAGGTAGAGTGTAGATTTGGGAAGGAAAAAATTTATCCATGAACTGATCTCAAAGTCAAAAAAAGAACAATCAAATTCTCAAAATGATGTAAGGAAAATAGGGGCACAACAATTTGTTACTCCCATAACGAGGGTAGAAACCTCTGATTCCTCTATCTCAGGACCATACCATTCTAAATCTAGCAAAAACACTCCCAAGATTAAGCATCCGATTCAGGAACAACAAGGAGAAGATAGTAACCAGAACCTTAGGACCGAGGGACAAGGGGAAACTAAAGGGGGACATCAAAAACCTAAAACAGGAGAGCACCTATTGGTTTATTAATATCCAGATTCAGGAAACAACTAGCCCTAAAGTGTTGGGTATACGACCAAAGTCCCACATTGACTAGAAGTGGGGAGGATCATGGGTATATAAGGATGGACAAATATCTCCATTGGTATGAGGCCTTTTGGGATAAGTCCAAAAGCAAATCCATGAGGGCTTAGGCCCAAAGTGGACAATATCATACCATTGTGGAGATATGTGGTGTCCAGAGTTCTTACAAGTGGTATCAGAGCCAAGTTCCGAAGTTAGCCAAGTAGATGAATCCTCGGAATGTCGAACGAAGGTGGTGGGCCCCGGTAATATCATGATGGGATCTGTGGATGAGCTCGGTTAGATAGGAATTGTGCTCCAGATTCTTCATGGACATGTCCTCGTCCCAACATGTTGAAGAGGAGTTGACCTGGGATAGAGCAAGCTCTCAAGGCAGGTGGTGCTCCATGTAAGGCGTGTGCTTCCAATGCATTGGAGTGGAGAATCCTGGTTGGTAGAGAGTGGACGGATGGATAATCGTTTGAGGGGAGGCTCGATGGTCCTTTGTTCGAGGGGAGAATTGTTGGGTATACGACCAAAGTCCCACATTGACTAGAAGTGGGGAGGATCATGGGTATATAAGGATGGACAAATATCTCCATTGGTATGAGGCCTTTCGGGGTAAGTCCAAAAGCAAATCCATGAGGGCTTAGGCCCAAAGTGGACAATATCATACCATTGTGGAGATATGTGGTGTCCAGAATTCTTACATTTTTGGCTTGTTTTTGTAGACTCCTCAGTCACATTTACCACAAAGAAGGTGGTAATCAGGCTTGCAGCCACAATTTTCTAGCAAATAAACTTTTACTCGAACAATGAAAGAAATGTTGCTACTAAAATAGTGCATATACATGATACACAAAGAGGGATTGTAGCCTCTAGGTTGGGCACTAACCTAAGGGGACTCAACCATCTACAACAAAATCAGATGTGAAGCAATAGTAGACTTTTAATTAACATAGAATAGAGTCCAAATACATTATACAATGATAGGCTCAAGCTCCTAGTTCTTGATAGTACTTCACTGCTCCAAAACTCGAACCCTAATGATCACTTACGCCTATTTATTTATGCGAAGAGGATTGAGGGGTAGCCTCCTTGAAAAGAGTACTGCCTCCCTCCAAAACTTCAAAAAAAGTGGATATAGATCTCTTATACTCTCGCATTCACTTGAGTTCATTGGCTACCAACAAACCTCGAGTTGTATATCACTGTAGATGAGTGATTCTAGGGATCACTTTGAGTAAAAGGAGAGTAAATGTAGGGTACAAGCCTCCTATGCTTCCTCTAGCTTCCTCCAACATGCCTCAATATGACAAACGTACTAAATAATGCACATTTTCCAACAAATTAAGCCACTAAGCATGAAAAATATCCTTTAACCTTCCTATTAAACACATTATGTCCAAAAATATGTCAATTAATGTGAGAAAATGAGAAATTTTGGGCTGGAGGGTGGAAAAATGGCCTTATAATATACCTTTTTTATGGTAACCATCACTTATTATTTCATTGGGGTGGAACATGGATCCTAACTTGTTAAGAGTAGAAGAGGTTGTTCCTTCAAAGAATTATATATATACCTTTGATATAGGTTTTCTCATTATTGATTTTCCCCTTTTTCTTCTCTACTTGATTGGATTAGCATGAAGAACACTAAGTAATTCAATACCAAGTTAAGGAATATGGATTCTAGAATAGATGCAAGTGTCATAGTTCTACTCAAAGATTTCCAGACGAATGTATCATATTTTCCATCTGGACATTACTTGACTTAAGGAAATTTTCCAAACAAATAAGGAGAACTAACAGATAACCAAGCGTTGTGGTTGTCACAATCCTCATTCATTTCGCCACATAGTCTCTTTGAGCCATACATACATTTACATACGAGGGCTTATTTATGTACAATGACCAAAACAATAGAAAATGTACGACATGTGATGAAAACACACAACAAAGACAAGGAAATCAATTTGTACAAAGAAATAATGTAGCCCAGGGTTGCTACTAGAAGTAGTGCTTGAGGTCTCAACCATTGACGGGAAGAGGATAAGTCGTCCCATCTAAATATTTCAACTTGTAAGAATTGTGGCCAAGTTATTCAATGATGGTGTATGGTCCAATTCACAGGGGTTGAAACTTGCTTTGTTCCACCTCAATACTCAGTCACCCACACCGAAATTTTTATCCCCCCCAAAGTTCTCATCAAAACAACGCTTGATTCGGTTTTGATGGATAGAAAATTTTTCTTTCACTTTGAGCCTTTCTTCCTTGAGCTTAAGAAGAATGTTTATCTAGATTTGAACAAGGATACAAGGTTTTCCTTGAGATTCCTGCGAAAGCTACAAGGCAAGAAGTTAAATGTTCAACAGAAGGATAACCTCTTTTCCATATACAAGTATGGAGAGGTTTTTAGAGAGGGTTTAGGAGTGAGACGGTCAACCCATAATGCATTCACCAAAGCATTGTGACAATTATTTTGCTCAAAGAAAATGTTTTTCTTGATATTTTAGATAAGATTCTTATTTTTGAACTCATCCAAATCGTTTCCCTATGGGTAATAGTTATATGCATGCTTCAAAATTAAAACCATATTCTAATGCAAACTCATAAAGATTTAATGAAAAAAAGTTTCATTTTTGAAGACAAATGATGTAGGAATGTTGAACGTGGTTATGATGTTCTTCTTAAGAAATTGGATGACTTCCTGATCATTAACTTGCCTTAATGGAACTTCTTTAGTCCATCAAGTGAATTAATCAGTTTCAGTCAGAATGTATTAGTGTCGCTTTTAAGAATGAAGAAATATTTTACCTATAACATCCAATCCCCATTGTTTGAATGGTTCTTCTACTACTATGGGTGGCAATGGGGTAGCTAACATTTTATCATGACAAGCACACCTTTGACATACTATGCACTTTTGGGCATAGGGATGATCATCCTTGAATAATGTGGGCCAATAATAATTGGCCCTCATAACCTTTTTTGTTGTGATACCACCTACAAAGTGTCCACCTATTTGTTCATCATGCATATATTTTAACACCCTTTCTGAATTTTGCAGCTCTAAGCATCAAATTAAGACACCATTATGATGCTTTCAAAAAATGACACCATGCAATGGTTGGTATGATATTATCTTAAGGCATATTTCCCTCTTTTGTTTATTAGACAAATTTGAAGGCAAGGTCTCATGCTATAAGTATTTTCATATATCCGAGTACGAAGACATGGTTGAACCTGTGGGAGGAACTTGCTCAATATTATAGATTTCCATTTTTTGTTCCCATCCTGAAGTATCTTCTTCTAGTGAATCCATTACTTCATCTTCTAGTTGATAAATACCATGGCCTTTGATAGTATGAACTGGCTTGAACTCAAGATCATATTCTTATAGGCACGTCATCTAGTTTTACCTCCTTTCACCCAACTCTTGTTGTACAAACAATACTCTAATTGCTGGATGAGGCATATAAATAATCATATGAACATTTAGGAGGTCAGGAATAAAATTTTTAACCACCTTGTAAATTGTGTATGCTTGCTTATCAATAGCGGAATAATTCTGTTGTGACCCCTATAAGACAACACATGAAATATGTAGGTCATTCATTCCCTTAATTGTATTTTTGTGTTAATATGACTTGATAGATGAATCAGAAGTGAAAGTATATAACAAGAAATCCTTTCCAAAATATGGACTGTATAAAGTTTGAGCCTCAGCCATGGCTTACTTAATTCAAGAAAAAATATATTTTTCCCTCTTATCCTATTTGTATGTGGTATCTTTCTTCGTCATCTCTTGTAGTGGTTTCACAATCTGTGCATAGTCAGACATGAACTTACACAAGAAATTAACATTTCCCATAAAAGATTGCATTGCTTTCTTATTCATAGGAAAAACAATTTGGGTAATAGCCTTGACCCTTTCTGGGTCAATCTTGATTCCACTTTTAGCAATGATGTGTCCTAAGAGATTACCTTCTGACACACAAAATATTCTCTTTTTCGAATTCATTGATATCCCGTATTTGCGACATTGCTCGAAAATATGCTTAAGAGGACATATGATTTGATATTTTCTTTGAATACATGGCCACATCATCCAACTAGATGACTACACTTTGTTCAATTAATCCACAAAATGCAATTTCCATGGCCCTTTGAAAAGTAGCACCAGTGTTGACAAGTCAAAATGGCATGCGCTTAAATGCAAAATTTCCCCACTTTATCCTGAACATGGTCTTCAAGTGATTTGGTTATGCTACTGGCACTTGATTATATCTACAAAAAACATCTAACAATGAGAACATTTCCAACCCTGAAATCGTCCGGAGTATCTGCTCCGTTGATGGAATATGGTAATTATCATTATCTGAAGCCTTATCTTACCGAAATTTTTTCTAACTGGAACTAGGTTAGAAACCCTTGGAGTGTCAAACTTTAAAAATGATCTGATCATCCAACAATTTCCTTGATTCCTTCTGAATAAGAGGCTCAAGCATTAGATGAACTTTTTTCAATTTCTATTGGAATTGCCTTGCCCCTTCCTTAATAGGAATGATATGTGTATCATATCCCTTTTAATCATCATATGCGTTACGGGAATAAGTACCCTAGGGTTTTGGGTTGGAACCCCAACAGAGCAAGAGAAATCTACAGTAAGAAACACACACACAACTTAGGCAACATGCTTATATAAACAAACTATGTGATAACAATCATACCCAAGTGTCCTTCGTTTGGGTAGTTACAGCAGGGTTCATACCCTCTTCAACTCCTGATGATCTTTGAATCTGCAAATCAACCAATTCGAACATACATAGTAGCATATAGATAAAGCATTTTAATGAAATCAACTTTATATCATATAAGAAAATGGTTAGTTATACATCAAATAACATTCATACTTGAATTACAACAACATCTGATGCATAAACAAAATCAATCTCTAGAACAAGACAACGTTTCTTTTTATTCTAGAAAGCTAACAAATACGGAAAGAGTTCACCTGAGTCTTCTTGTTCTGGCTCCAAGCGGAACCGTCCTCCAGATCCTTCCAATACCAGTCTTCAACATCCTCCTTGCATAACCAATACCATGATATCTCAAGCAAGTGGGAGAATATCAACACTCAAGGAAACAAGGGTTTCCTGAAACTTGGGGAAGTGCTTGAAGCACACGAATAATTCAGATTCAGTCAGGGATAATCTCAGTATAGTAGTCCTATCTCTTCTTCCTCCCTTTAGGCCTTCCCATAGAAATATATTTATACTTCTACCAATTAGTTTTTTAGTTGGGAAACAGTTGGGCCATGGGCACTAGGAGGTAAACAACAAGTAAAACCCGTGAACTCCACTTATAATTAAGGAAATTTAATTTTTTTAAGTGTTTTAACACATATACAGAGGTTGGTTATTTACTAACCCACATGTACACACTTTTATCTCAGGGCAAAGCAGTGTATAGGGAATAAAACACTGTTTTAAAATATTTGGACCAAGTCTGGAAGGAGGGGTTGCCCTAGGACATAAACCAAGCATCACAAATACCAAGGATGATATTTGGAGCTATAACAATGCATCCATCCAAATACATCTTGGTGTTGTTTGAAGAGGTGAATAAAACCCTGTCGTTTTTGAGGAGAACAACATGTACTGAGGTTTACATAATTCAAATCCTCTTTGGTTCCTAGATTGAATTTTTCATGTAATAATTGAGCTATGAGTCTTTGTATTCACTGGTCCTCTAAATCATTTTTGCAGGTCATAAAGTTTCTCAAGAGATACCAAACCTTTCAGCATAGTATTCCCTTTTCATGCTTGACTTGGTTCATTCAAATCCTTCTCCTTCTCATCTTATTCAATAGCCACATCATTTAACACATCCGCATTGGCCATGAAGTGAAATATTTGTTTGTCATCATTAGACACACAAAAATAGTTACTTTTCCGAGCATAGATGGCCTATAAATAATTTCAACAAAAAAACCATCTTTTGATGGTGACATTCTAGCAACTGCATTCGTTAGTATATCTATGGAAACATTTCAAATTCTATAAATGTAAACAATATTAAATTCTTTAAAACAAGAAATAAGTCACCATACCTCTTGTTGATAGTTTTTCAAAGTAGGTGAAACATAGTGAATGGTATTTCGTACTTGTCAGGTGACGATCGATGAAACACAAATTACCTTAAGTACCTCTACTTTGAGGTCTATGACTTTCTTTAAACCAAAAATGAGTGCTTCATATTTAGTAGTATGATTTTTTCACTCAAACTCCAAGCGGCGTGATAGAATGTACCTTTTATTTTGAGGGTCAATAAGAATACAACTAGCTTTGAGACTATCTTGAGTCTTAGAACCATCAAAGTATAAGTTCCACATATCAGTAGTTATTGGGTCATTCCTACACTAATAGTATGTACATCTACATTAAAAAGTTCATTTGCACTAGTTGGACTGTTGGGTCACTGATTTGTCATCATTTTCACTTTCCTTTGTCATTCATTAAGCCATTAATTCCAACCATTCATTGCGCCATTTCACTCACTTGCCACCATTTTCATCATAATTATTCATAATGTGTCTCTATATGTCTAAGTGGTTAATTAACATCATTTTCCTTCATTTTTGGTAGATTAAGAAGAATTTTGCATGGTTTTAACTAATGACAGTTTAGCAAGCTCAAATTTCTGCAGTTTTGTCAAGTTTCCGTAGCTACCTCCATTGTTGAGGTAGTATCACCACTCTTGAAGGAAATATGACACATGGACATTGTTTTTAAAGGTTCCAATATGTATTTCTATTGGTCAAATGTCACCCATATCGCATGTGTGGACCTCCAAAATCAAATCAAAGGAAAATCACAATAGTTTTTAACAGTCAACTTCAAACGCATTTGATGATAAAATTAAAGTGAATATCATAAAACAATCACATGGGTTTTTTTCAAAACATGCCCAATTAAGTTCTCAACAAGTAGTTTTACCGAATTTGTTACCATTTGGGATATATTCCAGGTTCTTTGGAGCCCTATTTTGTAAGTTACATAAGCATACAGTGCACCCATGTGTCAATAAACGCCCAGTCAAGAAAATAGAAGTTGGAATAGACTATGCTTCATCAAATTCATGGAAACTAGGTTTCCATTCATTTATGATCTTTAGCCATATGAATATCCATGAAGTTACATTGTAACCCCTATATAAACACTCCATTGAAGCAAAGGAGGGGAGGTTAATTTATGTATGCGATAGTAATGTTTTAAGACTCTGTTTTTACTCTATTAATGAAGAAGTCCTTTGAATTTTTGATACGTAACTGACTGTTCGATTATAGTTTTGTGACCACCTATTTGTGGAGGGCCCCTGCAAACAATGAAGGTTCAACATCTTTCATATCTTTCTTTTATCATTTGTTGTAGTTATTTACATGCTATAGTATTAATTTCAATTAGAAAGCAATAACAAGATTTCACTAATCGTTCTTTTTGAATTGTTAAGTTGTAATGATAATAATTGTAGTGTAATCATTTCTCATAGATTTCTTTGCAGTTCCATTTCATTTTATGACATATTTCTTTATAGTTTCATTTCAAAGCATTCAATTTCAGAGCATGAGTGATTTCGTTGTAGTTTCATTTCAGGACCTTTAATTTTAGAGTATGAGCGATTGATAATGATAGACGTGTGGTTTTCATTTTAACTAGTAGTCAATTTCATTTTGGTTTTTATGCAAAGGATTGCTAGAACATTAGATGAATAATTCTTATTTTAGAAATTAAATTCATGATGTAATTGATTGGTTAAGTTTTCTTAATTTCATGAGACAGCATGAGTTTGATTTAGTTTCATTTTGCAAGTGTGAAGAACATTTTTATTTCATTAGAAAATCTTGAGGAAATTTTAGGAATTTAATTATAATTGAATATGTTAATTTCATTTTATTTAAAGAGTAAGATAGAAATGCAAAACATCCTTAGAAGTAATTTTCAGTAACTCAATCGCGCACATTAATAATATGATTTAATAAAAAAAGGCTTCTAGAATATATAGTGCACTTGCACTTCACAAGTTTACCAACTTTGGTCGATAATTTATGTAGCAATTTAAGACAATTAAATTGACAAAACATTTTGGCTCCTTTGTCGGGGAAGTGTATATAGGAGTCCTTTTCTTTTCATTAAAAAAAAAGAAACCTTCAATCACCTACCACCCCCACTATATCTTGTGGTGCAATAAGAGCCAAACATCCACATCAAGAATTCTTATTTTTACAGGTAGAAGAAGAGGTAAAAAAGAGGTTGAAGAAATGGATGGAGATGGATGAAAATGAGGAAGATGTTGGCATTATGATACAAGTGTTGTCCTTGATGGAAAGATGACAGATTATAGTGCAACAGATCAGTAGCAAATAATTGATGATCAGACTACAAAGAATGAAGAAAGTTGAGTATATACGCAGGTTCACTATATACCAAGTCATGTACAGAGGCAGGTTATACGCAGGTTCACTATGTACCAAGTCGCATATTTACGCAGGTTCTCTATATACCAAGTAGGGTATACACGCAGGTTATACTCGCAAGTTCTCTAT